>JABUQX010096391.1:0-14035 GCA_015478945.1 Trachelipus rathkii
TTCTTCCTGCACTCTTAACAGCAAAATGACTGGCAGCTTTTTCCATTTACGTGTAGCTATATGATGATCACTAATTGAAAAAGTATGCTTTGAGCCTTTTCAGAGTAGGGAAATATCTTTCTGGAATGCATGTTGTGAATAAGATAGACTCTAAATTCCTTAACAATCCAAAAGTGTTTATTTAGATCACATTTATTTACAAAATTCGTAAAATTTTCATTGGATGTCGATGAAATGACTTTGCTAAGATTTTTAAATATTTATCTATTGCTCTCTAACTGGTTTGAAAAAATCTTAAAGAAAATGAATTGCAATTGTCCAATGTCTGTTCATTTTTACATTGATTCTCAGCAAAAGCATTAACATTTCTTCATTATCAGAAAGCAGACGTTCTGACCGTATTCCAAAATTTTAGAAAATGTTTTCGTTGATTTTGGGTGTAATCTTCTAAACGTGCATCACAATTTCAATCTGATTAATAGCAGTTGCTGTCACTAATTATGGAACGTCCTGCAGTAAAGTGTGAAGCAATGAAGCAGTGTTTGAGAATAAAATTTGTAAGACATAAATAATAGAACTTATAGCCAATTGTTCTTGTTTGCGCTAAGTACTTGAAAAAGAGTCTAATTGTTTTTCCATTAATAGGTTAATAATCTCTCCTTGAATCTCATTGAATGCGTCCTCTTAGGTAGCTTCAACAATGCTTTGAAGTAATTTCATCTAGGTGTTCGTAACATCCAGTGTCGGAAATTTTTCCTACCTACCTTGTATCGCCAACATTCGTGAGAGCTTTGTCCCTTTTGTGTCTGGGATAGAATCTTTCTTTTTTTTTCTTTAAAAATATGTAGTCCTCTAGTCTAATCTAAAATAGCATATAGTTGCATTCGATTTGCCATAAAGTTTTTAAATGTGTTGCTTCACATTGAATGTGAACAGTGATGAACCAATTCTACGCCGCCAGCGGAATATTTTTCGATCAGCTTAAACGACTCGTCTCGAAACATTTCGTTCACATTCACTGTTACACCTATCATAGTTGTTCCCAACCAGATTCAGAAAGTTAATATCTTATATCAAAGTTCGTCAGTAATTACCTTTTCAGATAGAGCATAAGAACAGAAGAATCCAGTTAGAGGCCGCACTACGTGCTATCAAGACTGTCCAAGTCTAAACAAGCAAATGTTATCATCGTTTTGGATTGCGACAAACACATACCTATCAACCAAAACCCCAAGGCCGTCGATTTCCTAAACAAAGGTCATATATATATATACGCCAACCACTACCAAAATAAAATCTTTCACAAAGGTTCCTGCTAACCACAATACAAGCTTTAATATAGTTTTGGTGATACTGTAGCTAACACGCGGTTTACTGTTAATAACTAACCTACGTCAAATATACTATATATGCACACAAACATTCCATTATACCTTACTCTCATCCTTTCTTTAATGTTGCACACTCAACAGCCTCCTCAAACTCCTGCGGGAACCATTCAAAAAATTTTAAACACTAGTACAGAATGAATCAAGTTACACGTCTTCCTACATTCTTATTGTGTTCCCTAGAAAACTGCGTGTAAATATTATTAATAGACTGTATCATGTTCCCTATGACTGGAGAATTTTGAAGGGGACATAATGCATATGCGGACGATCTGTCATGTTGGAAGCGAGAGAGAGGAGTTGATTCGAGTATGGTGTGGAGCTTGTTTGCGGAGGATTGATAAATGTGAAAACAAGATTCCTTTTAAGACAGAGATATTAACCAAACGGAGGAAATGAGGATGGGATGAGAATCGATGGTGAGAGAGGGAGTGAAAGGCGGTAAATACCTGCAAGTATCTCGGAGGGTGTTTTAACAGAAGGGGACAGAAGTGAGAAGTGATTACGCGATAGAATGGAAAAGTATTGGATTAACCTTATGAAAGCGTATATTCCCACGATGAAATTATAGAAACACGGATTAGAGATTAAAAAAGTTTTTTGTAAACTAAGCATAGGCTGAACTCCGACACTGCTGTAGAAGACGGAAACATGGACAACAACGAGAAAAAGAGAGAGTAGAAATACATAGCGGCGGAGATGAGATAATTAAGTAACTATGATTGGAAAAGTAATGAAAGAGACCGAATAAGAAATGAAGTTATTAGAGAAGATATACGGGTGAAGAAGATACACTGAAGATGGATGTGGGAGATTGAGGTGGTGGGACATCTGGAAAGAATGGAGCAGGAGAGAATGCCGAAAAAAGATGGGAATGGGCACCAAAGTGCAGAAGACCAAGGAAAAGACCGAAGAAGAGATGGCTAGAATTGGTGGAAGGACCTCTGGAAAGATGTCGCTACCAAATATGAAGCGGAGAAAGAGAAAAAAAAGAGGGAAAATAACAGGAAAAAGAAAGGGGGAAAACCGTTCCTTGGAAAAAATGCTTGCCAGCCAGCTGACAGATGAAGTAGTCCTTTCCTGGAGAGGAAAAAAGTATATATATTATATATACTATATATTATATATATTAGCCTATATATATATATTAATTATACTATATATAATATATATATATATATATATATATATTATATATATATATATTAGTATAAAATATACTAATATACATATATAATATATATTATATTATATAGATATATATACTAAGTAATATACTATATATATGATATGATACCTATATAATATATAGTATATTATATATAAGATATATAGTAAATATATATTATATATATATATATACTAGTATATATATTAATATATAATATATATTTTATACATAATTATAAGTATATATGATATTGTTAAATATAATATATATATATATAAATAATATATATATATATATATATATATATAATATATATTATTAATATATATATATAATAGTATATATATATATTATATATATATAGTATAGTATGCTACCACTGATCAAACTTAGGAAATGTACACATTTTACAAATATGTTCCTAATTTCTATGTAATAACAATATATACTCTTTATTTGCTTTGATTAACTATTATTTTCAATTATTATTGGAAATATTTATTAAAAATTATATATATATATATATTATTATACTATATATAATTATTATATATCTATAATATATATATATATATATATATAATATTATATTATATATTATAATATATATTATAATATATATATATAAATATATATATATATATATATATTATATATATATATATATATATATATATATATATAATATATATATATATTATATATATATATTATATATATATTATATATATTATATAAATCATATATATATATATATAACTATATATATAATATAATATATAATATAATATAAATATATATAGTATAATATATATTATATATTATATAATATAATATATATATAAATATATAAATATATATATATAATATATATATATATATATATATATACTATATAATATATATATACTATATTATACTATATAATATATATAATATATATATATATATATATATAGTATAAATAACGTACATGCGTCTATAGCCTTATATACTACTGCTTCATATCATTACTCATTGAATGATTAGTTCTTAAAAATAGAATAGCATCTAACATCTTTTTTTCATTTTTCCTCTTTGGTGAGATTTATTTTAAATGCGAAGAGCAGAAAAAGCAGTTCAACACGCTAACTTGCGTTGGAGTAGAGCATTAATAGCCAATTCAGCTTTCTTGTCAATGTCTTGATACTCTCGAATGTTATATAAAAACATTTTCCAACTTCTTCCAGTGCAGCAAAGAATTTTATTTAAAGGTTATGGAAATTGTATGTACAAGAATTAGAATGACCTTGACTTTTCATGAACCAGTCGATCCTTTCGACAAGCTCTCAATATCTAGAAGCTTTCATACTAATCTTCTGAACTTTCTGAGAATGACTTAAAAAGGTAGTAACTGAGATAGTTGTAGTTTCATCACTATCTTCTGGACCCCTGCTCTCCTTTCTTCTTGATCTTCCTGCAACCCTTTAATACAATATGGCCACATTGCAAAAGTGCAGATTTTAGCTTTTCGTTGTTGTTCTTCAGTTAAGCATTCAGTTAAGTTTGTAGGAAAAGAAAAAACAGCAAGTATAATATCATTTGTCAATGAGAGAAATTTCTCTTCGTACCATGGAGTCTTTTCTTCCTTCAATATCTTAAATATAGATGGTATAAAGTTGAAGGTTGAATTATAGAATATAATCCATCAAATTGATACATAAGGTGCTGGTTAAAAATCTACGAAGTTTGCAATTGCATTTTGGGATATGTGGAAGTCAAAGTCAATAAACTTGCATGAAGTAATTGAAGTCATTACATTAAATAACAATTTAAAAACTTTGATTTTTAAAATTTATTTTCACCACGATACCATGAAACTTATCAAACATGACTCCCGACTCTCGACCGACTCCCCTTGACAACGCTCGACTGCCGACTCCGACTCCGACTCCGACTACCACTCCGACTCCACTCCGACTCGACTCCGCGTCCGACTCCGACTCCGACTCCGACCTCCCGCCGCAACTCCGACTCCGACTCCGACTCCGATCTCTCCGACTCCACAACTTCTTCAAATTCCGACTCCGTACTCCGACTGCCGACTCCACCCTCTCAAAACTACCCGACTCCCCACTCCGCGACTTCCGACTCCGACCTCCGACTCCGCAACCGCTGGTGTACCTAGACAATGAGAAAGAGTAAAAAATAAATCGGTTAGTTGCTACCCGATTGGAAATACTAGGAACAACGGAAAAAGTAAAAATAATGTGGTCAGTTGTACCGATTGGAAAGATACTGACAACGGTAAAAAGTAAAAATATAATGCAGTATTGTACCGATGGAAAGATACTAGACAACGAAAAAAGTTAAAAAGTAATGCGGTAGTTGTACCGATGAAAGATATTAGTGCGGAAAAAGTAAAAAATAGAGTGGTATTTGTACCGATGGAAGATAACTAAAACGGAAAAAAGTAAAAAGGATTGCGTGTAGTTGTACCGATGAAATACTAGATCCAACAAAGAGTAAATAAAGTAATGCGGTAGTTTTAACGAGGAAGATACTAGACAACGGAAAAAGTAAAAAAAGTAAGCGGTATTGTAACCGGTGGAAGATTTAGCCAAACGGGAAGAGTACCAAAACTAATGCGGGTAGTCTGTACGATGGAAGTACCTAAACAACGAAAAAATAATTACCAAAAGTCCTACTCGCCTAATTACGATGGAAGATACTTAACAACGGAAAAAGTAAAAAGTATGCGGTAGTATAACGATGAAAGATCTTTAACAACCGGAAAAGTAGAAAAGCAATCGGTAGTTGTACCGATGGAAAGATAAACTAAACAACGGAAAATAAATAAAGTAATGGTGGTGCTTTTGCGGCGGAAGGTACTAGAACACACGGAAAAAGTAAGAAAGGTATATGCGGTGTTGTACCGATGGAAAATACTTGAAAAACGGAAAAGTAAAAACTAGTAATTGCGGTATTTGTACCGATGAGAGATACTACTAACAACGGAACAAGTGAAAAAAGTGTGCGGTATTGTACCGATGGAAACCGATTACTAAGACGACAACGAAAAGGGAAAAAAGTAATGCGGTAGTTGTCCTGATGGAAGATACTAGACAACGGAAAAAAGCAAAATGTAATGCGGTAGCTTGTATCGATGAAGGTACTAGACAACGGAAAATAAAAGTAATAGGTATTGTATCGATGAAAGATACTAAACAACGAAAAAAGTAAAAAGTAATGCGGTAGTTGTACCGAGAAGATAATAGACAACGAAAAAAGTAAAAATAATGCGGTAGTTGAGCCGATAGAAGATACTAGACAACGGAAAAGTAAAAAAGTAATGCGGTAGTTGTACCGATGGAAGATACTAGACAACGGAAAAAGTAAAAAAGTAATGCGGTAGTTGTACCGATGGAAGATACTAGACAACGGTAAAAAAGTAATGCGGTAGTTGTACCGATGGAAGATACTAGACAACGGAAAAAGTAAAAAAGTAATGCGGTAGTTGTACCGATGGAAGATATTAGACAACGGGAAGAGTAAAAAATAATGCGGTAGTTATACCGATTTAAGATACAAGACAACGGAAAAAGTAAAAAAAGTAATGTGGTAGTTGTACTGATGGAACATACTAGTCAACGGAAAAAGTAAAAAAGTAATGTGGTAGTTGTACCGATGGAAGATACTAGACAACGAAAAAAGTAAAAAGTAATGCGGTAGTAGTAACGATGAAAGATACTATAACAACGGGAAAAGTAAAAAGGTAATGCGGTAGTTGTCCTGATGGAAGATACTAGACAACTGAAAAAGTAAAAAAGTAATGCGGAAGGTGTACCGATGGAAGATACTAGACAACGGAAAGAGTAAAAAAGTAATGCGGTAGACAACGGAAAAAGTAATATAGTAATGCGGTAGTTGTACCAATGGAAGGTACTAGACCACGGAAAGATTAAAAAATAATGCGGAAGTTTTACTGATGGAAGATATTAGTCAACGGAAAAAGTAAAAAAGTAATGTGGTAGTTGTACCGATGGAAGATAATAGACAACGGAAAAAGTAAAAAGGTAATGCGGTAGTTTTACTGATGGAAGATTCTAGACAACGGAAAAAGTAAAAAAGTAATGAGGTAGTTGTACCGATGGAAGATACTGGACAACGGAAAAAGTAAAAAAGTATTGCGGTAGTTGTAACGATTGAAGATACTAGACAACTGAAAGAGTAAAAAAGTAATGCGGTAGTTGTACCGATGGAAGATGCTAAACAGCGGAAAAAATAAAAAAGTAATGCGGTAGTTGTACCAATGGAAGATACAAGACAACGAAAAAAGTAAAAACGTAATGCGGTAGTTTTACCGATAGAAGATACTAGAAAACGGAAAAAATAAAAAAGGAATGCGGTTGTTGTACCGATGGAAGATTTTAGACAACGGAAAAAGTAAAAACGTAATGCGGTAGTTGTAACGATGGAAAATACTAGACAAAGGAAAAATTAAAAAGGTAATGGGGTAGTTATACCGATGGAAGATTCTAGACAACGGAAAAAGTAAAAAAGTAATGCGGTAGTTGTACCGTTTGAAGATACTAGACAACAGGAAGAGTAAAAAATAATGCAGTAGTTATACCGATGGAATAAACAAGACAACGGAAAAATTAAAAAAAGTAATGTGGTAGTTGTACCGATGGAGGATACTAGACAATGGAAAAAGTAAAAAAGTAATGCGGTAGTTGTTCCGATGGAAGGTACTAGACATTTACTCTTTCTATTGCGGTTCTTGTAACGATGGAAGATACTAGACAACTGAAAGAGTAAAAAAGTAATGCGGTAGTTGTACCGATGGAAGATACTAAACAACGGAAAAAATAAGAAAGTAATGCGGTACTTGTACCGATGGAAGAAACAAGACAACGGAAAAAGTAAAAACGTAATGCAGTCGTTGTACCAATGGAAGATACTAGACAACGGAAAAAGTGAAAAAGGAATGAGGTAGTTGTACCGATGGAAGATACTAGACAACGAAAAAAGTAAAAACGTAATGCTTTAGTTGTACCGATGGAAGACTCTAGACAAAGGAAAAAGTAAAAAGGTAATACGGTAGTTGTACCGATGGAAGATTCTAGACAACGGAAAATGTAAAAAAGTAATGCGGTTGTTGTACCGATGGAAGATACTAGACAACGGAAAAAGTAAAAAAGTAATGCGGTAGTTGTACCGATTGAAGATACTAGACAACGGAAAAAGTAAAAAAGTAATACGGTAGTTGAACCGATGAAAGTAACTAGACAAGAGAAAAAGTAAAAAGGTAGTGCGGTAGTTGTACCGATGGAAAATTCTAGACAACGGAAAAAGTAAAAAAGTAATGCTGTTGTTGTACGGATGGAAGATACTAGACAACGGAAAAAGTAAAAAAGTAATGCGTTAGTTGTACCGATGGAAGATACTAAACAACTGAAAAAGTAAAAAAGTAATGCCTTAGTTGTACCGATGGAAGATACTAAAATACTGAAAAAGTAAAAAAGTAATGCGGTGTCTGTACCGATGGAAGATACTAGACAACGGTAGAAGTAAAAAAGTAATGCGGTGTCTGTACCGATGGAAGATACTAGAAAATGGTAAAAGTAAAAAGGTAATGCGGTAGTCGTACCAATATAAGATACTAGACCAGGGAAAGAGTAAAAAAGTAAAGCACGAGTTGAAATTTTAAGCATAATGCCAGAAAGAACTTAAGGAAGGATGATGATCCATAAGATATTTCTTTTCCTACGGAGGAGTTTATATATATATATATATATATATATATATATATATATATATATATATATATATATATATATATAAATATATATATATATATATATATATATATATATATAATAATAACTTAATAATATATATATATATATATATATATATATATATATAATATATATATATATATATATAATATAATATATATATATATATATATATGTAATAATATAACAATAATACATATATATATATAACTCAACATATCATTGTATATAACCTGTAATATAATAGTATGTGTATGTATTAGCCAATATAATAATGTATATGTAATATGTAATATATGTAATATATATAATAAAAATAATATACATAATGTATATGTATATATAATAATATGTAATAATAATAACTAATAATAGCTATAATATATATGTAAAATTATATGTAAATAATATATGTATATGTATAATAATAACATATAATAACAATATATATATGTAGCATATATGAATAATAATAATAATATATATGTAATAATATAATAATATAATATATAATATAATATATATAATAATAATATAATATAATAATAATATATGTAATAATATGTATATAATATATAAATAATAATAATATAACCAATAATAATAATAATATGTATAATATATATATATATTTAGATATATACATTTATAATATATGTATAATAATATAATAATAATAATAATAATATATAATAATAATAATATATATAATAATATATATATAATATATAATAATAATATAAATAATAATAATAATATATAAATGTATAACCTTAATAATAATAATATGTAATAATACAATAATATATCAATAATAACAATAATAATAATAATAATAATATATGTAATATAATAATAACAATAATAATATATGTAATATATATAGTATATATATATATATATATAATAATAATAATATATATATAATATACTTAATAATAATATATCTAATAATAATAATAATAATAATAATATAATAATATATATATATAATATGCATATCTCAATAATATATATATATATCATAATATATATATATGTATAATATATATATAATATATGTAATAATATATATATATATATATATAACTAATATATATATATATGTTTTTATATATATATATATATATATATATATATATATATATATATATATCTTAATATATATAACTTAAATAATAATAACTTAATAACATAACTTCTAATAATAATATATATGTATCATATGAGTATATAATAATAATATATATGTATAATATATATATATAATAATAATAATATATGCTATGCTATATAATAAATCATAATGCCACGTATAATAATAATAATATGAATAATAATATGCTTATATCATATAACAACAGCAACATGTAATATGTACGCCTTAATAACATATATATCTTGCTGTATCAACAATAATAACAACATGTATATATGTATGCTGTATAGCAACAGCTGCTGCTTAATAACAACAACGCATAGCCAAGCCCAGCCAACTATATATGTATATATATATATGGCAATATATATAATAATATATGTATATATATGTAGCAAAATATATATTATACATATGTTAGAGATAGCATATGTTGTAATATATATATATATATATAATAATAATATATATATAATAACAACAATAATATAATAATATATATATATATATATATATATAATAATAATAAATATATACATATATATATAGCAATATATATAATAACCAGCTGCTAATAACTGCCAACCAACAACAATAATATATATATATCGCTATATATGTATATGAGTATGTATGTATGTATGTAGCATTATATATATATAAATGCTAATATCTAAATAAATATATAGTAACGCATGTAAATATATGTAATAATAATATATATAATAATATGCTTAATAATAATATGTATATATATATATGTATATGCTAATATATATAACTCATAATAATATATGTATAATAATAATGCTTAATAATAATAATAATAATATGTTATATAATAATAATAATAATATATAATAATAATAATAACATTACTATATATATATATATATATAAGGAGCCTTATTATAACAATAATAATAATAACCAGGTGTCCATGATTCAAACCATATATTCTCCATATAATAATAATAATAATATGTAACCAATAGCATAATAATATAAAAATGTAATAACATAATATTGTAACCAACAACATAATATATGTATATATATGTATATATATTAGTAATAATAATATATATATATATATATAAATAATATTAATAATAATAAATATGTATATGTATATATATATATATAAATATATATATAATATGGCATAATATATATATATATAATATATATATATATATATATAACATAATAATAATATATATATATATATATGTAATATATATATATAATATATAATATATATATATATATATATAATATATAATAATATAACAATAATAATAATAATATATATATAATGGTAATAGAGCAGATTCGCTTCATCACCTATTTTACAGTAATAAAAATTATAGGATATACTCTAAAAAAAATAATAATGAAGAATGAAAGAAACAAAAATGACTGACATCTTTTGAAAAACAAGTTACAGCCTTTCAAAGTTGTTAAAACTCCCATAAATTTTCATATCGATCCATCCAGGTTGGAACAATTTAGGTCCTCTAGTTCTGAATTTTGCTGGAGTATGTTTTTGTTTAAGTATACATTGAGTAAAGCTAATAACTGGCCTTAACAAGTCTATATAACCGACTAGGTCCTAAAACGACATCGAGACCCTTTCAGTTTTATTTTATTAGAAAAGGCGATGTAATTTTTAAACTTTGAAAGGCTGTCACTTTTTTTCCTAAAGACGTAAGTAATTTTCTTTTTTTTTAATTCTTCATTATTATTCTTTCTGTCTATCCTAGGATTTCTTTATATAATAACATTTTCTTTATACATATATATATATATATATATATATATATATATATATATATATATATATATATATAACACCATAATAACCTTATATATATATACCTTGCTCTTATATATATACTACCACCCTGTTATAAAGAAAAAGTCTGGGAAAAATTCAAATTTTGAAAAGCTGTGACTTGTTATAATATCCATGTCGTATTGGTTTAACTTAAAAGCATCAAAATTTAAGATATCATTAGGTAAGCTAAGCCTTAGAGTCATCTATGACTATATATATATATATATATATATATATATATATATATATATATATATATATATATATATACTATACTATAACTAACTATATATATATATATATATATATATAAATAACATATATATATATATAGCAATAACCATATACCTCATAAATACATAAATACGCCATAATATTATGTATATACTCTTCTGTATATATACGCATAACCATATATACTATGCTATACTGCTATATATATATATATATGTATATATATACTCTATTTATATAAATGGCATTACCTGGAAGAATACACTTGGATAGGCAGAGTTTATATATATATATAAATATAAACCAATTTATATATATATATATGTATATATATATACACTATATATATATATATATATATATATATATATATATATATATAAAAATATATATATATATATATATATATATATATATATATAACTATATATATATATATATATATATATATATATATATATATATAACTAACGAAAACATCGTATATTTTAATGGTTAATACGTACCTATTTTTTTGTATGAAAAGCTTGTTTACATTATATTTACCAAATAGACAATTTTTAAATCACATTCAATTGAGTAATTTCTTAGGCCTATCATTTTTTTTAAAAAATAAAGCTTCGGTTTTATAGATAAAGTTTTTAAGCGTTTTCTTTATGCCGTCTACACTTACTCCATTAGCGTTATTTCAGGTATTTTATTATATAATGCTAAATACCACATAAATAAAGTTATTTAAAATTAATATGCAATATCAGAACAATCAACACATTCGATGCAAAGATTTCAAACAAACTCCCACAAGCCACATTCCGTACATATTTACGGGAAGAACGAAAGGTTTCATATATTTTCGATTATGGGTAAGAACAGACTAGCCCGCTCCCTTATATGTTGATGTAAAAAATGACGTCATTCGCCCGGTGCAAAGAATTTTACTTCTAAAATCAGAGTAGGAGCGAGAAAGTTCTAAATAATTCAATTATTATTATAGCTATTATTATTGTGGTTGTTTTTCTTTTAATTTATGATGCAAAATAGCTTCTTTTTTAACACATGTAAAATTTTAATAATTTAGTATACTTTCCAATTTAATTTCAATTATTTAAAACCTAAGAAATTGGGTTGGAGCTACCTACCCGGCCTATATAACCTCTGATATATATATATATAACTATATATATATATATATATATATATAGCTTAACATAGATAACTGTTTGATTACCTTAAATATATATATATATATATATACCACCATATATATATATATATATATATATACTGCTATATATATATATACTCTTCTATAGTATATATATGAAATGAAAGGTAAAAATAAAGTAGATTGGAAAATTTCACTCTCCGACGGGAGACTCTGACCTGCGGCCGAAATTCAAATTTTGATTCTCCGCCCTCTCTGCAGTCTCTGGTGCCTCAATAGTAATAATAATAATAATAATAATAATAATAATAATAATAATAATAATAATAATAATAATAATAATAATAATAATAAATAATAATAATAATAATAATAATAATAATAATAATAATAATAATAATAATAATAATAATAATAATAATAATAATAATAATAATAATAATAATAATAATAATAATAATAATAATAATAATAATAATAATATCTCCCGGGGTAGCTTTCAAACAATGCCTCCATCATGAATAATAAAAATGTTTATAATAATGGAAAATGTGGAAATAATTTATTGTTAAACAATAGTGATTTTAGTATAAAGAATGATAACAAAAGAGTTTGAAAATTTTCATTTACCTCCACTGAGGAAAATTCCTCAAAAGAATTGGTCCCATATAAGTTTACTGTACGCGTCCCCAATAGTAGACGCTGAATTCCTACTTCTTTATAAGATAAGGCAAAGGAGGAGATTTGCAATTCTGTAAATGTCTGAGTTCTTTCTCCCTTACATTCACCTTGGGGATTTTCGATAAATGTGATCTCTAAACTTTCGAGTGGACTCCAAAAAGTTTCATCCTTAATATTACTGAGTCAACGGTCAGTTCGCTTTATTTTTCCAAATATGAGTAGCTTCGAAAACCAACTCCATGGGTGCAGGGTTTTTTCTATTTTGGATCCTAAGAAAGCCTTTTATAATCTTAAACATACAGATTGTCGAAAATTCTTAACTATCATCAGCCCCTATGGCAGTTTTTCATATAATATTACCGTAGAAGGGTTTATTCTAGTCTTGTTAGTTTTACATTATTATTAGAAGTACATTTCTTTAATTAGTTCTCGTATTCTTAATATCTTCATACATGAGCAGTGAGTTACTTATCTCTTTCTACCAACTGCTTAGTGAGGCTGAAGATCTTTGGCAAGTTGATGGAACCTGTTACATGCAAGATAAAAGATAAATGCAGTCTCAGATTACAAGTAATATAGTCTCAGGATGGGTTATGGGAGATGCAGGGATGCGA
>JABUQX010096392.1:0-2500 GCA_015478945.1 Trachelipus rathkii
CCAGAGAGAGATGGCAGGTCAGTGAAATGGTCTTTTGTTACTCCCGGCCAGCTTCGAATCTTTTCCCAGGTTTGAGGATAGGAAATTACAAAGCTGTTGGTCCAATAGATTGGAAAAGGGATTTCGATCCAGATTCTGTTTATATAAATCCAGGCAAAAATGCTGATGCCGAGGGAATTGGTTATGACGGAGCATGATAATACAAAAATGCATGTCTGGACCAAGAGCGCCGTCTTTGCTACTAGCAAGAGCAGTTTGATACTCTGCAAGTGTTAAAGACGGTTTGTAGTATGATCTACCCCTTTCGCTGTTGAAACAGTTTGGCAAGTGACTTGTGTCAGTTCTCAGTCTTTGAAAGGCTTCAGTGTCGGCGGAATGACTCGAATGGCTAGCAAAGCTATAACGCTAACGCAATCCGCTACACCGCAGGAGTCGGAGATCGTATCAGTTAGCATGCAGGCCGCATAACGGAAGGACTGGTGGGTTGAGGAGTTTTTTATTGGAGCGACGAGAAATATTTTCTTGTGTAACTTTCGCACAACTAAAGGAAGGGGAGTTGTGGAGTTAACAGTCGATATATGTAAGTTCAAAAATATTGTTTACGCGTTTGACGATTAATTCGCGAGATTCGCTGCGGCTGGCTTAAAAAAATAAATCATGTTTGGGGGTGGGTAGCGGTCTTTTTGTATAGCTGTAAGAAGTTTTCTTCTTCTCTCGGTTGGCTTGTGCGCACTCTTGGGACCACCAAGGGGTTGCCGACCGCCTGCCTGAGGAAGACTGCGGAATGCAAGCTTCCGCTGCCGAGATGACTACTTTCTGGAAGAAGCAAAAAGGGCATCATCAACAGTCGGAAATCTTTTATTGAAAGGAGAAAGAGGGATAGCGGTGGTCTGATAAAAAGGAGCCCACTCCGCTCGATCATAACGCCAGCTGGAGATTGGTTTTTTGCATTGGGCTTGGAACAAGCTCATTTAATGCTATTGGGTAATGATCACTGCCCGAATGAATAATCAAAGCGGGACCAGGTAAAACGATCCATAAGGGAATGGGAGCAAAAGGAAATATCAATACAAGAAGTGTGTGTATCTAAACGTTCATAGGTTGGGAGTCCTGTGTTAAGGCATCCCATGGAAAAGGGGGTTAGGAGATCTATTAAGATCTTGGACTTAGATGAAGGGCAGAGTCACCCCATAAGGGGTGGCGGAGGTTGAAGTCGCCTAGTATAACAACCGGAGCAGGGAGCTGTTTGAAAAGATCTGCTAAGTCGACCTTAGTAAATTCACTACTCGGAGCTAAGTAGATGAACATTAGTAATGTTGATGGACAAGTGAATTCTTGCCACTACTGCATGAAGTTTGGTTTGGAGAGGGACTGGGAAATAGGGGATAGATTTGTGAATGAGTATTCCTGCTCCTCCCCTATCATTGTCACCTCTTTCTATAGAAGTTAACGGCGATTTATATTCAGATGGTTGAAAGAAGTCACGATGACATAGTCGAAGTTCCTGTAAACATATACACTTTGGTGTACATATGTTTATTAGTTGAACAAGTTCTTCAAAATTAGAGTAATAGCCACGACAATTCCATTGAAGGAAAAGTAGTCATGGTTAGTTATGAATATTATGATGGTGGTCTATTAGAGACAATTGTCTCTATGTGACTGGGGGTAATGTTAGAGGTGGGTTCAGATTGAGAGGGAAGATTGAGACGTGGGTCTCGGCGAGAAGGGAGAACAAAACCTGGGGGGAGAGGGTAGTCATACACCAGAGATTTTTTAGGTTGTATGACATCTTTTAGGGAGGAGTTTTCAGATGTATTTGGTGAAAGAGCTTCACCATGAATGCGAGATAAGTTGAATTCAACCAAATCCAACTTGTTATGTGGGTTTGGTTGGTTAATAGAAGAGCATTCGTAATGCTCATATTTATTAGTGAGAGCAGTATCAGAACCCGCTTGGCAAGCAGATTCAGAAATGTGGGAGGGGCATAGAGTGGTTTCCATGGAAATGGGGAAGGAAGGTGTATCTGGAAAGGTATTGTCTTTTTGAGAATGTATTGGGGTTACGACATCGATTTCCAATATGGGATTCGAAGAATTGGCAAGGTCTAATTCTGGAGAATTTTCCAGTACTTCGTCATGCGGGTGATTTTGGGGAAATGGGGAGTTTGTTTGGAGAATGGGGGCTTTTGGGTCCATCTTCATGCTTCCATCAGACCCAGAAAGTTTAGAACGTTTGCGACGTTTTCGTTACCCAGAACGTTTAGAGCGTTTGCGACGTTTACGTTGAACAGTTTTCCATTCACCTTTCTCGGAAGTGCAGGAAGCATTAGAAAGAGAATGGGTCATCGCATCGAGCTCCATTTGGGAGCTGTTATCCAATTCATCTTCTAGGGTATAGAATCCCTTAGAGAGGGCTGATAAAGGAAACTCGGGAGAAGAGTTATAGGAAGAATCAGAGGAACTAAAACTGTCTTGTAGACTATTAGATGATTGGTTGG
>JABUQX010096392.1:15000-20727 GCA_015478945.1 Trachelipus rathkii
CCGTCCTCTTTTAATTTCCTCATACCTTCTTTCAGGATACCCTCTGTCTTTTAACTGTTACCACTACTGTCAACGGGGCTCCTCGCTAGCAGTACTATCAACATCTCTCCTAACTTCATTTTTTCTGTGGAATTCAATTTTTCTTCATCATTGAAACATATCCCCTAGCCTCCATCAGTTATTATCTTTTGAGGGATTCCAATATAGGCTTATCACACAAATATTTCTTTAAAACACATTCCATAATGCCTAATGGTTTCTTATTTATTTAGGCCACCATTGCTTTGAACAACAGCAGGTGTTGGCCCCAATTTCGTAACAATACACAAGAAATTTTTTTTTTTTTCGCCTTCCAGTTCACCCACAATGTCTTTTGATAACACCTCGTTAAAGTGTTGTGCTAGAGGCAGCCCTACTAGAGGTCTTTCAGGGTTTTTCATATATTTGTTACGTTTCGCAATTTCTACAAATTTCTTTTAAAGTTTTTAACCTTTCTTTTATCATCTTCTGGTAATTCACATCGTGGGTCCCATGCTTTATTCACCATTAGTTTTAGTTTTTCAAAAGAGCAATGGCCAAATTGTGAATGCAAAGTCCAACAAATTTTTTCCATTTTTCTACATGGAATTTTTTTTGTTTTTTTGTTAAGTCACTGAAATTTTTCATCTCAATTTATTATGTTATTTGTTGTTTCCCGCCAAGGTGTTCAACGTCAATGTACACACACCACATGACACTTTCTTTTTTCCTCCTTCGCCTTAATTTTATTCTTATATGACCCTTATTATCCATCTTAACAAATATTTTCTTTTTTATTAAATAATGTTTAAATTCAAGATATTTATTTTGCACAATCTATTCTAGCACCTAACTAATCTAAAGCTACAGTATCTATCAACCAAGAAATATTACCTTCTACTATCTCTGTTTCTAGTAATGCCCTACGTATTCCCCTAATACTATAGCGGATATAAAAATTCCCTATAAATATTTTATATTCCTCTCAACCAAGTCACATAAGTTGCGTCCCACTATTTCTTTCAAACTTCCCTACTTCATCTTCTCAAAATTTCTTCTATATTTTAATGTTGAGGAATTGCTCTTAGTCACTATTCGCCCACTACACTATTGTTACATCCTGTATCGACAATGGCACTTATTATATCCCAATTTCTTTCTTCTTCAATCCCCTTTTCCCCCTAAAAAAAATACCATCTTTTTTGTTGTCTGTTTCTTTTCAGTACATACATTATACAAGTGTCCTTTTTCCATTCATCTATAATATTCTTTGTCTTTCATACAACAGGTTTCTGAATACATGTCTTTCTTTCCCACATCCATCACATTCTTTATATCATTTCTTCTATATTCGTGGACAAATCTTTGACGCATGTCTCACTTTCTCTTTACAATTAAGCGAGTGAAATTCCTTCTTTCAGTATTTTTATTCCTATCTCCACTATACCAAATTTTGTCTTTGTTTTGGTTCTGATAGCTCTTTCCCATAATTCCCACTAACGGCTCGTCCCTCTTGCATGCGATAGATCACCATCCAACGCTCCTAACATTATTTTTTCCTAATTTTCTGACATTTTACCCCTCCCTAATAACAGCCCCCTTGTTTCCTCTCCTAGAATCAGTCATAAATGCTGCTGTACATCCTTCTTAAATTTGCCACCCTCAAACCTACTCAAGAAGTACTTACCTGCATTTCTCTTCATTAAAACCTCTTTGTATTTCAGTAAAAAAGCATTCATGCTGTCTATCTTTTCTCTTTTTTTTATCACTACTATATTTCTTCTCTAGAACAATCATTATATTATCTTTATATTATTATTATAGCTTGCTAGCTATCTCTGGCATCCGAAGAGTTAATAATTCTCTTCCCTGGGTATTTGTCCACATTTTTATTTCGCGCCATATCCAATCTCCTACTTTTTCTTTCCACTCCGTCAACCTATCTTTTCCCATCAAATGTAGGATATTTCTAACTCCTTTTATTTTTTTCTCACTATCATTTTAGAATTGAGTCAAATATAAAAAAAAATAAGGTTACAAATTACCTTTTTTTTTTTTTTTTTTTTTTTTTTTTTACAGTTGTCCCACCACTCAACGGGAAGAGCCCTATTCAAGGAGGGGGTGTTACAAGCCTCAGAAGTCAACTCTTAACGCAAATTACTTACGCAGATGAACGCAGACGCAGGCTTTGAAGTGGGGAGATTTAAATTCAGCAGGAAACACAGAAGATGGAAGTGAATTCCACAGAACAGAGGTGTCAGCAAAGAAGAAAACCCCACAGAGGACAAGCCTGGGAGTTACCAATGTCTACACATTACTAAATCTTCAGAATAACAGCACCATCTTGTACTACAGGGCGACGTAAAAAGGTGTGGTACGGGCGGGTGATAAGGTTCCCTCGAGCACCTGCCACTACGGTAATTATAGAAAAGAGACAAAGCACAAAGGTCGCGCCGCAAAGATAGAGGGTCAAAGTGGAACTGGAAAGTAAATGGGACAATTTAATAAAGCCTTTTGGCTTTGAACTCGAGACCCTATCTAAACAGCCGGGTGAAACCAGAGCCCCCCCAGAATATGAGAGCAGTACTCAACCAAGGGCGATGAGGCCCTTGTATAGCTGAGGCAACTGAGAAGAGGAAAAAAAGTCCGCAGTCTAAACAGAACTCACCAGTTTCTTTGAGCCCGCCCTAGCAACCATTGTGATGTGAGTTTCACAAAGACATTTTTTTTGTTATGTTAAGCCAAGGATTGTTTATATTGTCAAAAACAGGAGATGACCCGAGAGACCGTCGGAAAGAGATAGGAAAGGGTTTGGAAGGTGTCTTATTAGAGAAGGGAGAATTTGTAAAGTTTGAAGGTTTTTAAAGAATTGAAATTTACAAAAAGGTTCAGACGACCCCACCCGAAATTCTATCCATGAGCGAGAATAAAATCGGAAAGATTTAAGACGAGAGGCATTTCTAGAAGTAAAAGAAGGAGCAGGAATTGAAATGAGTTGAAAGAATGAACGGGTCGAATCATCGGCATAATGAGGAATAGAGTTAAGATGTGCAGGTGAGATAGATCAATTAATGAAAGGTAAGGAATAAATGGAGATAAGACAGAACCCGAGGAACACCACTAATTAACAGAAAAGGAATTGAAGAAGTCGCCACCATCAACAACAGAGCCGATATTGAGCGATTGAAAGAAAACTAGACATAAGTAAGCAAAAGAGAAGGAGGAAACCCCAAAAGGAGGGGCAAGCTGGAGAGCAGTGACGCGTGCATACCCGGTTCAAATGCTTTGGATATTGTCAAGGCGCACCACGATGCAAGTCTCCCACGTAGTTCCCTTTAGGTAAGTTACAACCAATTAATCAGGAAAGTATATCGCCAGTCAGACCTCGAGCGGACCGAAAGCCCGTACTGTGCGATCGGAAAGAATGAATTGAAAGGAATAAAAAAATTTTTTTCCTCCAGATATCTTAAGAAAGAAGTTGAGCAAGAGTTTCAAGATCTTAGATTAGAATACAAGTAAAAGCTTTAAAGGGCGAATAGTTAGAAGGATTTTCAGAGGCGGCTCCTTTTTTTTCCGGAATAGTTTGGACATGTGCGTGCTTCCCAACACGAGGGAATAGTGGTTAGTAAATTGAGACATAAGAGAAATGAGTTGAACCGAGGGGCGGGATAGCACGGAAGCACACTCTCAAAACTCCCTCAAAATTCGGGGAGGAATGCCATCCGGTCCACAGCCGCCTTCCCTAACGTTCGTAGATTTTCAAGGAGCCATGCACAGTCCGATCGAATGTAATCACAGGCAAAGGCAGAGGACACCTGAGAGAGAAGAGGAGATAGGAATGCCAAGAATCGTCAGGGTTGAGTTAGAGGAAAATAGGAGGCCGAAGAGATATGGACTTTTTCAGTTGGAGAATTCGCAACAGAAACCATCAGAGCGAATAAGAAGGAGGAAAGACAGATTTACAGAAGTTGTTAGAGATGTTTTTGGCAAGAGGCCAGAAAGATTTGTCAGTAGAGAACCAAGGAGGTTGCGCACTTTCGTTAATGAAAGCCGCTTTGCTCGTCGAAGAGTATCCCTGCAACGATTTCTAGCAGAATGGAAATTAGCAAGAGGATAGGAGAACGAGAATTTTTTCCACTCCCGATACGCACTGTCCTCTAGCCTGAATGGCCAGAGAACAAGCTACGATCGAACCATGAATTATGAAGAGAAGAAAAGATTTAGTCAAGAAGGAATGAACCTGTTCATCCATCAACGATTACAGCTCCTACCATTATCGGCAGAAGTCGAAGCGTCACCAGAGACAAAGCTAATTCAAAAGGCTAATTCAAAAAAGTGAAGAAACAAATTCAGGCCACTTACTTTCAGAAGGATAATATAAAATAATATATAAAATAATAATAATAATAATAATAATAATAATAAATAATAATAATAAATAATAATAATTAATAATAATAATATAATAATAATAATAAAATAATATTATTATAATAATAATAATAAAAAATAATATATAATAATAATAATAATAATAATTAATAATAATAATAATAATAATAATAATAATAATAATAATAATATAATAATACATAATAATAATAATATAATAATAATAAAATAATAAAATAATTGAAATAAATAATAATAGTACTAAACTAAAAATAGTACTAATACTAACAATAAAAGTTATATAATAATATTAATAATAATAATAATAATATAATAATAATAATAATAATATAATATATAATAATCCATAAATAATAATAAAATAATATATAATAATAATAATAATAATAATAAATATATAAAATAAAATAATAGTAAATAATATATACTAATATTATTATATTATTAATAATAACCTTTAATAAAATAATAATAAAATAATAAAATATAATATAATAATAATATAATAATAATAATATAATAATAATATAATAATAATAATAATAATAATAATAATAATAATAATAATAATAATAATAATAATAATAATAATAATAATAATATAAAATATAATATAATAATAAAATAATATAATAAATAATAATAATAATACTGATGATAATACATTCCTTATAAAAAAAAAAAAATACTATAATAATAATAATAATAATAGATAATAATAATAATAATATAATAAAATAATAACAATAATAATAATAATTGAAATAAATATAAATATAATACTGTCCATCTTTTCTTGTCACTGCTATATTTTTTTTCTAGAACACTCATAATTTTTTCTACTCCGTCACTGTTCTCTACTCCTCCCTTGGCAATCCTCCTACCAATTCCCATGGTTCTCCACATAATGCACTCCTAATAGTTAAACCTGGATATTTATCTACCTTTTTATTTCTCCATATCCAATCTTCCACTTTTCCTTTCCACTCAAGGAACCTCTCCTTTTCCCATCAAACACTGGACATTTCTCACTCCTTTTACCTTTCTCAGCACTCTCATCATCAGAGCCCATTTTGCATCCAAGTATTTTAACCTTGTTTTAGAATTGATTTAAATAAATTAAATGAAATTTAATAACAACTAAATATTGTAAACCTCAATTAACTAACCTTATATTACATGAGATGATGATTTACACATCAAGAAAGCAAAAAAACAAAAAGGTCTCCATAGGGACTAAAACTTTCAGAATGAATAAAGATTGAATATAGTAATAGTATAGGACATAGGTAAAAT
>JABUQX010096393.1:2500-7500 GCA_015478945.1 Trachelipus rathkii
CTAAGATAACCTTTACTTAACTTATATATAATGTAATTTATTTGTATATTTATTTATTTCACTCTGCATTGTAAAAAAAAATAAATGAAATAAAACGCATATGGCCCCAAGAGAGCTTTCAATACTTTATTCGATTAAGTAGATTTAAAAAATCATTTCCAACTTACCTGAGGCGGATAATCGACATATTTTTATATATATATATATATATATATATATATATATATATATATATATATATATATATATATATATATATATATATATATATATATATATATATATATATTTATATTTTATATATATATATATATATATACCGATATATATATATAGCATATATATATATATATATATATATATATATATATATATATATATATATATATATATATATATATATAAATTATAAATAAAACATATAGAAATATATATATATATAGTATAGTGTGTATAGAGAGAAAGATATAAATTATTAATGCCACGAAGGTTTCATTTTTGTTTCGAAGCGGATGAGGATGTCATATATATATATATATATATATCAGGCCCGTAGCCAGGAATTTTTTTCGGGGGGGGCTGCGACTTTCGCAAGTGGTTACATTTCAAATGAAGTTAAATTATATATATATATATATATATATATATATAGTAAATATATATATATATATATATATATATATATATATATATATATATATATATATATATATATATATATATATATATATATATATATATATATATATATATATATATATATATATATATATATAATTTTCATAAGAACTTACCATCGTTTTATAAGGTCAATTTCAGTTTCCTTGCTTTTTGACTGAGGTGATTCAAAATATTTTCATTGCTGACTTCTGTGCTGAGATCTCGATGATTTGACAGTAAAGCAAGACCTGTAATGCGATCCTCTCCAACACTATTCCGTAAATACGTTTTCAGACGCCTTAATGTCGAAAAGGTTCTTTCTACTGTTGCGGTGGATACAGGCAATACTGCTAAGATATTCAGGAGAGTAGCAATGTTAGGAAACCTCCTCTTGTCACACTTAGCCAAAGCACCGATCGCAGTTTTTGGTTTTTCATTTTCTAGCAGCCATTTACGCTGCCAGATACACCACTCTCCTTTTAGTGTATCCTCGTGAGGGTCTGGAAGGTCGTCTTTATAAAAGAGGATGCTTTTTTCAATATGCTTATAAGGTACATTGCACTTTCTGGTAAAATATACTGAAGTGAAATGATAGTGGTTTCATGCGAGAGAAATCGATCAGTCAACGAAGAAATCAGATCATCAATAAACGGAATAAAAACTGAGATGCGGTAATATGATTCGGGATCTGATGTAGGCACATTACAACGATGTTTCTGGAACTTCGTAGTTCTTGGAATTGTTATTTCAATACCTAAGCTGTCGCATACATTTTTAGCTTGTGTGAATATGGTTTTAAACTCTGTGTCTGCATTTTGTCTATCTTTTTCGAGAAGTTGAATAATGTCTTTCACTAAGTTTATTGCACTGACAATGTCCAAATGGACACTCTGTAACTGTTTTGACAAGGTGTAGGTTATTCCAAGAAATTTACTTAAAACGAATAATGTTATTATAAAATTCAAATTACTGATTGAATTTAACAACGAAGTAGCTTTCTGTGATAATTCACCAGGCCATTCTTTTATTTCTTCCAATGACGCAAGTATTGGCTCAAGAGTCTCTTTTAAAAAGGAAATCCGCTTCATGCCGTTCACACCATCTGGTCTCGCACATCTTTCTGATCCTCTTGTTATTTTGGTTACTAGAAAACTCTTTTATTTTATCTTCCAGAAGTTTTGTGCGCTTCGGACTCGATCGAAAAAAAGTGCATATTTCAGAGATGAATCCTAAGACGTTTCGAATTGCCTGAATTTTAGAAGAGTCTGAGAGACATAGATTTAAACAATGTGCACTTTTTTTTCCTAAGACGTTTCGAATTGCCTGAATTTTAGAAGAGTCTGAGAGACATAGATTTAAACAATGTGCTACACAATGTGTGTATAGAGCTTTAGGATACTCATTCCGAATAACAGATTGCACTCCTCGGAATTCGCCTCTCATGGAAGAGGCTCCATCATATCCTTGGCCTCTTAAATTTTCGAGTTTTAAACCAAGATAGCCGAGTCTCTCCAAAATTACATTTGCCAATGCTTTCCCTGAGATATCATAAACCGGAACAAATGATAAAAAATCCTCTCTTAAAGTAAAAGGAGTATCACCTCCATCACCACCAATCGCGTACCTTACACAAAGTGAAAACTGTTCTGTTTGGGAAATATCCGTTGTTTCATCAGCTAATGCTGAAAAAAATTTGTTTTTATTAACTTCTTCCACTATTTTCCTTTGTATAAGCTGACTAAATGACTGTATGATTTCATTCTGTATCATCGGACTCGTATACATTGAATTTTTGGACGATAGAAGTAAGTGGTTCTTCAAAACCTGGTCACCTCCATTTGCTCGAAACCTAAGAAGGCTTCTAAAATTTCCGTCATTTTCAGCTGGAGTTGATAATTCAATACGTCCAGAGTCACTTGAGCCCCTTAATGCAAGACCTTGCTGGCCACATAAACGTATAGTTTCAATTATTGGTACAAGTTTTTCTCTATTTTCCTTCACATTTTTCTTATTTTGAGTGTCCAGTTGTTTGTCTATGCTTTCGATTTTTTCTGAATAAGAGCTTCAATATTATCTTATATATATATATATATATATATATATATATATATATATATATATATATATTTATAGTTTGTTGTGTAGAGAGTGTTATATATATATATATATATATATATATATTATCTTATATATATATATATATATATTATGTAAAAAGAAAGAGAAAGTATATATATATATATATATATATATATGTCTATATGTATATATCTATATTATATATCTGTAGATATATATATATTTTTATATATATATATATATATATATATATATATATATATATATATATATTATATATAGGAGAATATGGTTATATATATATAAATATATATATATATATTTATTATCTTATATATATATATATATATATATAAGATAAAAAGATAAGATATATGTTGCGATATATATATATATATGTCTATAACTATATATATATATATATATATATATTTGTAGTTTTTTTTCTGCTGAAAAAATTTCACTGTCGAAAATTTCGGGGGGGGCTGCAGCCCCCTCAGCCCCCCCTGGCAATTTTCCGAATTGTTTCGTATTCATAAATTTGAATTTCCGTATTGAAAACAAAGCGGTTGTTCTTGATATGCAACAGCAAGTTGTAGGTATAAAGCGTCCACGCGGTCATATTTTCACACACATTTTTCTCCTCAAAAATGTATAGGGCATGTGTTGTAAAGTGTCTGCAACAATCATGTTGGTTTGACATTTGGACTAACTAAAATTTGATGACGTTTTTTTTTTTTCATTAAATAATTAATCATTGGGGTGTTGTTACAATAAGATGCAATTTAATTTCTTTAATATTTAATCCTACTAAAAAAATTAAAGAATAAAAAATAATAAATAGTTGCACACTAACTGCAAGTTGTATAAAATGGTGGTTGCGCAACCGCAACCAGGCCATATTATATATATATATATATATATATATATATATATATATATATATATATATATATATATATATATATATATATATATATATATATATCACATGATAATGCATTCAAGAATTAATTCAACTTTAGTCCCCGAAAAAAAGATAATAATAATAATAATATAATAATAATGACATGAATGATATAATATGTTAATGTCAATATAGTAAAAGATATATACATATATATATATATAGGTATATATAGGTATATATATATATATATATATATATACATAAAATATATAAAATATAAATATAAAAATTAGTAATGTTTTGAGAATAGCTTAATATTCTAGATTTTTAGTAATTTCTAGCTCTATAATATTAGTAAATAAGAACGCATTTTTTGCAACAAGAGTAGTTAAATATATATATATATATATATATATATATATATATATATATATATATGTATATATATATATATATATATATATATATATATATATATATATATATAGTGTTATATATAAGTGTGTGTGTGTGTGTGTGTGTGTGTGTAAAGTAAGTGTCATGCCATGAACCGAATCAAAGGAAGACCTGTTTTACTTCAGATATGTTTTGTTTCTGTGCCTGTGCACTCTAAAAGAAGTGGGAAATTAGGGAGAAGGAAGAGCAAGTCCCAGATTTTAACCAATTCTGAGTAAATGTAAGAATGAGCATTGTAGTTAAGTTCAGTCAAAGAGGTATGAAATGTCTATGTGAAAGATGAGTCATGTGGTAGGAGCCTCCAGTGCAACAAATAATTAGAAGAGCAGCCCGTTCTAAGATGGGAGCAGAAAGTGAGAGTGACGTGGTAGCTTTATGATATAAGAGAGCATTGAGAGGGGAGTTTGTGAGAACATGAGAATTAATGAATTAATAGGTATGCTTACAGCTAGACGGTGTGTGCAAAGCTGGTGTTATTGCGGTGTGGTGCGGTGCGGTGCGATGCAAAAATAGACTGGTGGTGCGATTCTCTGCACAGTGACCTCCAGTTGGTGGTTTTTTCTGTTTTGTGCGGTGCTGCGCCAACACTAGTAAAAACCATATGATATATCATGTTTTAGGAAGAATTGCACCAGCGCAGTTTCTCCTTGCTTCCAAGATTTGTGATGCGTTTTTCGTGCTAGAGCGAACGACGAACGAAACCACGTACCACGGAACCACGAAACCACGAACCACGAAACCACGAAACCACGAACCACGAACCACGAACCAGCGAAACTACGAACCACGAACCACGAACGAAATGACGAATAACGAACCACGAGCTTTAAAAACGATAAACCACGAATGAAACGACGAACCACGAAACCACGAACTACGAACCACGAACCACGAA
>JABUQX010096393.1:12500-37542 GCA_015478945.1 Trachelipus rathkii
TTCTTTTATCTTTCAACTAAACAACAAACCTTGCTTTTGGGTTTTTTTTTTTTAAAGTTCACACCTCACGGGCATAGCCATGAGGGGAACTTCTCTAGGTAATTTCTACCTAGGATCCGAACCAGATCTGAACCTGCGACCTTGCCATGCGATTCTGCTGCTTCACCGTTGAGCCACGTGTTATTCATGGAAGGACAGATGCCCGTGAATTTCCTGTGATCAAAACTTCTAGAAACTCATCCAACTAATATTTCATCCAGGGAAATGTTGCAAACTGAATCTCTGTAATTAAGAAACCTGAAAAAGAAGTTCTGCCAATTCTTCTTCCAGCTGATCACAGCTACCCCAGTACTCAAAACAATGCCAACTCTAACTTGGCTTCTTCCTCTTCTCTTCTCTAGTTTCTTCTTACGTGCACAAACCGTAGTGTCACTATCTACTAAAGCTGAACTTTTGTTCAGACCTTACCTCTCTAATTCCACTTTTACTCGATTCTTCATCACCTCCACCCAACCCATAATTATCCCAACACTAATTATGTTATCTTCAATAGTTTTCTCTTCCTCCCTCTTCCTCTCCTTCTCCTCCTCTTTCTTCTTCTTCTTTTCTCTCTCTCTCTCTCTCTCTCTCTCTCTCTCTCTCTTTTCTCTCTCTTAGTTTATAACACTAAGATGTCGAATAATCTGATGGTATCCTTTCTGTTAGAAAGTCATTAATAGAAAGTAGAAAAGGAGTTGGGGAATAGACTGAACCAGAGGAAACAATTACTATTAAGAACTACCTGTTCAAACGTCACCCACAAATGCTGCAATAAAAGAAGAGGTAGGAAAAAAATCAGAGGAAAACCAGAGAGAAGAGGACAGATAATTTAAAATGGAAATTAGAAACCAGTGCTTTGGGCCTGACTGTAGACTGAAAATTAAGGATATGTCTGGCATCGTGTGCAAATATTCACCAAAAATTTTCAAAGACCAAGAAGAAAAAAAAGGAAAAAGAAAATTCACAAACTTTCTCATACTAGGGAAGTCATATTGCCTATCAGAGAAAGCATCAAAGTAATTAGAGATGTTTCTAAATCTTCCTACTATATCACCTAAAACCTTTTGAAAGAGCCAATGTTAGATTGGACGATAGTTGTATAATTTAGAAGTGGTTCCTCTTTTTCAACACAGGTAAATAAGCCACACTTCCGGCAGGGATGAAAGGTTGAAATTCACAGGCAGGGAGGAAGCAGTTTACCAAGACTGGGTGCAAGTCCAAAGCACGGATTTTAAGAACAGTAGGAAAGATATCACAATGGCCACAAACATTCTTAGTAGTAGTAGTAGTAGTAGTAGTAGTAGTAGTAGTAGTAGAGAGAGAGAGAGAGAGAGAGAGAGAGAGAGAGAGAGAGAGAAAGAGTGCAACTTTAGAGAAATTACAATGTGAAGGCTTAAATGTGTTGGAGGAGGTGGGAGATGGTGCTCGAGAATCGTCTAAAGTGAAATAAGAGCCAAGGTTTGAGAAAAGAGCTCAGGTTAGTAGAAGTTAATTGAGCAGTTGTGTCGTCGTAAGGAGGAACTAAAGAGAGGAAAGAGAAAAGGCAAACCTAGAATTGACGTTACTGGCAAAATGGCAGAGAGAGAGAGAGAGAGAGAGAGAGAGAGAGAGAGAGAGAGAGAGAGAGAGAGAGAGAGAGAGAGAGAGAGAGAGAGAGATAAAAGAGAGAGAGAGAGAGAGAGAGAGAGAGAAAATGAGGGACGACGGAAGAGATAAAATAAAAAGACAGAGAGAGAGAGAAGATGAGAGAGAGAGAGTGTATTGTAGGTAAGAACCAGAAAGATCGACAAGCTGCAATCCAGAAAATAGATTTTATTTTTGGTTAAGAATCTAAAGTTTAAATTTAGTTTTCTTTTAAAATTAAAAGTTTAATAAATATATATATGTTACATATATAAAAAAATATAAATATATAAATATCTGTAGTTTTATATATATATATATATATATATATGTATATGTTCACATATAGAAATACCTCTGTATATATATGTATATGCAAAACAATTGCATATATATATATATATATATATATATATATATATATATATATAAGATAAGTAGAGATATAGGGTATAGAGATAAGTGTAGTATATGTATAGGGGTATTCATATATATATATATATATATATATATATATATATATATATATATATATATATATATATATATATATATATATATATATATATTATTATTATTTATATATATTTATATATATATATATATATATATATATATATATATATATATATATATATATATATATATATATATATATATATATATATATATATATATATATATATATATATATATATATTTATATATACAATGATCTTAATAGGATGGAATCATTACCTGCGAGGTAAGGTGGTATGTCAAACGCAAAAATCACAAGCAAGAAGGATGAAACTAATGATCCTTCTTTATTACATAAAAAATAAAATAATTTTTAAATTACGAAAAATAAAAATTAAAAACAATAATAATGAAGACATTATTAATTCTGTATATTTAATTAACTTTTATAATGAAGTTAAAAAAAATTAATGGAACATTTAACAGTAGAATTCGTAAAACATTTTCAATTTTTAATTAATAGACATTTGTGTCTTTTTAGAACTTTAATATGCAACGATATAGATAATTGTGTCTACAGAGTACAGACCATATAATCCCTATACCAAAGTTCACCAAGTTCACTCAGTACACGCCTTTTAACTGAAGATTGTGTACCTCATATGCCGGGAGTGAGGAGTTGGAGGAGGACAATTAAAAGAATATTATTGTTTTTTTTTTTCTTGTTTTTTTTTATTTTTACAGATAAACACCACCGCTAACGAGGAGAGCCCTTATTAAAGGAAGGAGGCATCTAACATCTGAGCAACACTTAACGTCCGAGCAGGACGGAGCCAAGCCCAAGGGGAGAATAGCTCACATTCTCCTATTCAAGACCAGTTGGGAACCTGGAACCCTCACCTCTGGTAGTTAATAAAGTAATGTAAGTAATGGTAGTTTATAAATTTGACCCCACGTGAATAATTTTGGGGGGGGGAAGGAAAAAGACATCAAGAATTTAAAACAGGTTTAAATCTAAATAGATATCTACTGTTATTTAAAAAATATTCGAGTTATCTCTCGAACATTGTTAACCGGGTTTTATGTGAGAAAGGTATCCATCATTATAGTAAGCAAACTAATCACTCTCTATATATATATATATCTTAATATATAAATTAATTTTTGGAAATAAATATAAACATACCCGGGTATTATCAAAGATATAAATACTTATGACATAGGGATTCAGGCTACATAGTACTATTTATCTATATATAGATCATGTAAATCATCTATAATATAATAATAAATCATGATATAAATATTAATCTAATTTAATCAAATAATTTATATATCATAAACTTCATATATATAATATATTATATATAGCTTATATATAATCCGGTAAAATCAATAATAGTATGCATTAATTATAATATAGTCACCCTTTGTTCTTAATATAGAATTTATCTGTCTTTCTTTCCTTCCACCCTTCTTCTATGCCCCAGAAATGGAGGTACGGTGCGTACAAAAGGCCTACGCATTTTCCCGTGGAAAAAAGGGCGAAATAAGCAGTGAGGAGGAATATCATGTAAGGACGAAATATCGAGGAAAGAAAGAAAGAGCTCCAGCTTACCGCCTACACCACATATTCATGTAAACCAATTAAATTACAGTGGATGAGCTCAGTCACAGACCCAGAAATCCACCCTAGAGCATCATAGGACTGCGAGGGGGACCCTCACTATGGTAGTCAATTGTACCTCATATATATAGTATATATATAATATATACACACTAAGTGATGATTATATTTTAGCATATCATATTATATATAATATATTATATAGTATATGATATATAGCAGATTTTTTCAGGAACGTCAAACCTGCATTTTGGTAAACTGATTTATTATAACATTTATGGTTTACTCGTAGTTGAATGTCCTGCCCTTACATATAATATATATATATACTATACTATCAAGTTATAAAGAGCGAATCCACCGCAATACCTCGAAAGCGATAATAACCTCCCATTTTTAAATGGCTCGAACAAATATATTCCTCCCAGGCCAACATCTAGCCAACATCTGCTCCACAAATTATTTGCATCTTAAAATAGACTTCAATCGAGGTCACTGTAACTTCTAAGGATGAAACCTTACCAGACATCCCTCTCCTCAATCCTGTATCGCGCGAGAACAACAGAATTGACCCACATCGTATCGTCCCTGCGTGTCCGTGAAGTTCGATAACCGGCAGGTGGTACAAAATCACCTAATTCTCTGCCTAGGAATGCTGATGCATGCTCGAGAGATGGCTCGTGATCCTGCCGTCAACCGACCTCATACTCCGCGAAATTTATGAATCGCATGGCTCAACCAAATGGAATGCTCAGCAAGGACTAACTAGTCTGCAATGGAAGAAAAGGTATTAAGAGGTTTATTGGAGATTGTCTTAGAAAGGGCAAATTTGCGCTGAGATTTTGCTCCATGATTGTCTTTCGAAAACATATGAGATGAGAGAGGGAAAAAGAGTGTGAGTTGTTGTAGTGGTGAAAGTGTAGCTGCATATGGCTGGTGTGGAAAGAGAAGAGAAAAAGTGTAGAGCACAGGAGTTAGCGAATTTGATGAGGTGATACTGTGGTACAAAGCTAATGTAGACTTTGTTGTGTGAGTCCTAGAATTCTAATATATATATTAAGTTTGAAAAGGTCAAGTATGTGTGGTTGTGACGTATGGGCCATCTGAGGGAATGTTTGAAGAGAGTACGAATTTTTGTTGGGAGTAATTTGAATTATGCTCTGGATGGGTGAGCAAAGTAGGAGCTCAGATTGACTACTATAGAATCAGCTGGGGCATCCTAATTGTTGGATAGGTGATCAAAAATGGGATGGTAAAAGGTTGTTTTGGGGTAGTTCGGGAGAAAATGAAGTATAATGGTGAAGGGTGATTGATTTCTGTGAAGAGAGAGGTATGTGTGTGGGCCGACCGGGCGGGAATTTTGCCCGGGGCCGAGTGGCGCGACTGCTCTAATTTAAAGCGGGAGAGCCGGGCCGCGGGCGACGGTCTATACGCTCTAAAATTAGAAATGTAAGTCAACACATTACACTGAAAGTCTAAAACTTAGGAGAAATTAAAAAATAATTTGTCTTTATTTAGCTTTAAGTATCGAAACTAGGCAATCATTAGAGGCAAAGTGCAATTAAATAAATATTTTCGGAAGAAATTTTTTTTTAGAAAATAATTGATCTTCTAGAAGAATAAGTTTATTTTTGAATAAGTAATATTAATTTACAGAGTATTATATATATATATAAATATAATATATATATAATATATATATATATAACATACTTACACATTAATTATGTATATATAGCTAAATCAATTAGTTATATATCTAATATAGAATTATATAATATGATATACTATTATATAGTATATATATATAAATATATAATTCTTATTAAAGACTTCAATATAATGCAATAGCTATCTAATCTACATTTCATATGTAGCATACTGTATTTTATTTAATTGAGGAAGAATAAATATATATAATATCAATATATGACCTTAAGCCGTATATATAGCTGCCGCTACATTAACTTATAATACTCACACAATATACTATATAGGTATATATATATGGGATATGAGTATAGCACCTGGGTTGAGAAGACTGAGGAGACAACGACTTGATCAAAATACAAATTCCATGAGAAATGGATACTGAAACATGACAGGAGAGGAGATTTGCTGGGAGGTAGTAGATTGTGTATGGTATAAGGCTTTGCAGGTTCCGTGATGACCTATTTCGGTGGGAATGGTATCGTGAGGAAGGATCATAGAAACCAAAAAACAATATATGGAAAAATAAAAAGACAATCACAGCCGTGGGTACAGCATAGAGTGCAAGACAGCAGGGCAATGAGAAAATCCTTGAAATGGATTCTTGAGAAGAATGGATGAAAGACACAGAACATTGTGACCAGGAATAGAAAGGCAATATAAACGGTGAGAAATGAACCAGGAGAGAATAAAAAGAATGGAAAAGGAAATACATCCTGTTACGGAGAAGATTGTAGAAGGAGATTCGGACAGGAAGTGTGAGACAGCTTGCCGGTACGTAGAAAATTGGATATTTTAAATATGAGTAAGAATCATATATGCACACATGAAACAGCTCCTCCAACATATACAAAAAAGCGAAATGAACAATGAAACCGTTGTTAACGGACCCCCGAGAGAAATGTATTGCGGAAAAGATGGAATCGAACGTATTATCTTTTGTTGATTTTGGACTGAACATAATATCTTATAATAGATGTGGAGAGCTAAGGAGATATGCATGAAGTGGATAACCATGGGGAGGTGGTGGAAGACGAGTGGCAGATCACGGACGAAGAAATTGCATACAAATTTAAGCTTGGGGAAAGACGCTAAACTAACGTTGTATAGCTATATGCATATATTTGTCTAATCCGATTACGATGATAACCAAGGAGGGCGAAATTTCTTGGCTATATGAGGAGTGACTGGAACTGTATGGCGTGATGAAACGAATTAATGAATAATAGGATGGTGGTAGGCGAAAGAAGAATGACATTCGGCGAGATAGAAGGGAGAGAATCATAGTTTATATTGTGCACATGGCCAGACCGCGTTAAAAAAAGGGAGATAATCAGAGCCTACGGATAGAAATTTACAGAGGAATTTTCGGTATATCATGACACAACAAATATATATGACAGCCACATATATTGAACGAATATTAGAAAAAAGAACTATTATGAGAGATGATGGATAACAGATAAAATGGCGAGTGCAAGTGCTTTAGGCCATATAGTAGATATGCCACACACTATTGAATATCTGTTGATATTCGCTTTAAAGAATGGTACTTAATTGTGCAAAAGAGGGTTGAGGTAATTTGATAAACAAGAAAAAAAAATGTATTGAGGAATTTGTATACATGGGAATCGTAGGCTTTTGAATCGTTACCGAGAGGTCCTATATGCTGGAAATAAAAGCCTACTTAGAACGAGAGATGCATCTGTTGAAATACGAAAAAACGAAGATGTATAAATAAGAGAACAGTATACGAAATATGTTATTCTGCAAAGGAAGGCTGAGGATGATCTTCCCATTTGAGCGAACGGAGATTGGTTTGAGGTTGATACGGGGGTGAAACAGGGTAGCTGTTCTTCTCTCATTTTGTTATCCTTTTATGGATAATTGTGGGAAAAAATGGTCCAGAGACAGTGGAGGGAATGTCTTGGATCCGCTTTCTGTCACTGATTGACCGTTGCTCTCTGTTAGGCGGTGGGAGTCAAGAGAGGCCTTGCAGAGATTTATGTGAGCAGGTCGTGGGATTATAGAGTTTTGAAGCCAGAGAGAGGAATGAGGATAATGGAGGAAAAGACTGAGGTGATGTTGATAAGTAAAGAGAGGCGAATGAATATTTAGAGTGAGGGATCAAGAATTGAAGCAGGTTGATCAGTTGTAACAATACCTTGAGTTTGTACGCACACTGTTTTAACATAGAAATTGAATGTAGAATAGAAAAGGTTCAAACTATTATGAGCTATGTATTAAGATTGCTAGCACTCAAGTTAATACGTGCTCATGAGTAGACAGAAATGTCCGCTCGGTAAAGTGAAAATAGTAATATACGTGTGTAACTACGTGTTATCCTGAGACCATCGAGTATTGTGTCTAGCGAAGCCGTGGCTTTAACCACAAAAACTAAGAGTAAGATACAAGATGTGAAATGAGGATGTTAAAATCCATAAAGGGAGATTACGAAGGATGTCGGTATTAATTGTTAAATTAAGAAATGATTATATATAAGAGAGGACTGGGGGGTGGACAGTATATGTGGTTTATTGAAAGTGCTTGCTCCTAAGATGGTAGCGAAGGGCCGAGAACATATGAATAGCATGCGTTATATGTTATATATTTTATACTGCACACACACTCTTCTAGAACATAATAGAGAAGAAAATCAAGTATGAAGAACGCCAGCGTAGGTGTCCAAAACAAGACAACCAATGGAGTGAATAACGATGAGAGTACGGCCGATTGAAGAGATTATAGGAGTGGGATTGAGATGAGCTGGAAGAGTCAGTAATCTATGAGGACCGAACGCGGTGGAGGGGTTTCGTTCAAGCAATATATCAAGACGTTCAACGCGAGCTTACAGGAGTCCTGTGAAAGGTGAGAAGTAAGAAATAAATATAATATATATATATTTTAATATATGTTATTTCGATGTATAATATGATATGTATATAAAGATTTCGTCGACATATAAGACATTAACACCTTTCACTATGAATTTATATATAAATAGTTATATAATATTATTATAGTATATATATATAGTATATAGTATATATATATACTGTGATAGATATATATATATTACTTCAATTAAATAAATAATTTTGAAGAGAAGATTTGGAATATATTTGATTTTCCTTGAAGAAATTTCTACATTCTAAATAAATAAATATACACAAATTAAAATTATATTAATTAGCCAATTAGATTTATTTCCTTTTCGGAATTCGTTTGATATATCAAATTCCGAATATTTATATTAAAAACTCGGAAAAATTATAATTTGGCCTCATTTTAATTTGAAATCATAGTAATACCAAAAAAAATTTTTATTTAGGTATGTTTATATATTTGCATCAATTTATAACAAAGGATTAATATTGGAATAAAATATATTTTTATTTTGTTGATTTAACCCTCTTTTTAGTGTAAATTTACAGTTAACCCCGGTAGAAAAACCCGGTTTTTCCTGATGTTTTGGCCGGGGCGCGGGGCCGGGGTCGCTAAAAATGGCCGGGGTCGCTAAAACCTGGGGCGGGGCCGGGGGCCCCGGTCGGTCCCTATATTTTATCACTTTGAATACTTTCTTTAAACACAAGAAGTAATCCATAAGTATACTAGAGTTGGTGTATGTAGAGATGGTATCGAAGTGAAAGTATGATTGACTTTGTGTGTGTTGGTGAAGAAGGAATGTTGAAGTATGTGTTTGGATGTTAAATCATGAGGGGTTAGGAATGGGATTATCGATCATTATGTTGTTCTATGTAAAAATAAGTTAGTGGGGCTTGATGAGAAGGAAGTGAACGACAAGGAAGAGCGTAACAATAAGAGTGAGAATGTTAAGTGAGCAAGACAATAAGGATAGGTATGTAAGAGCGCTCGCTAGTAGATCGGTTGATGTGAACAAGTTGATACTGAACAAATCTGGGGCAAATGAAGGAAGCAACTTGTTTAGTAGTGCAAAGGAAGTCGTGTGGATGTCTAAAAGTAGGAAGTAGGGATCGGTACGCGATAGTTCGGTATCTGGTATCGTAGTATCGGGCATTTCTTGGTATCGGTATCGGTTAAAATGGCCGATACTTGGCCGATACTTCTTACTTTTTTGGGTGAAAAATTATGAGAAACTTTTAGATTAAATAATAAATCTAGTTTCGACTATATATATATAAATATAATATATATATTATATTATATATATATATAATATATATATCATATATATATATATATATATATATATATATATATATATATATATCATATAAATATATATATATATAATATATATATAATTATAATATATTATAATATTTTATATATATATATATAATATATATATATATATAATATATATATTACTAATAATATAATATATTATATAATATATTATATATGATATATATATACTATTATATATATATATATATATTATATAATTATATATAGTACTGATTGTTTTTTTTTTCTTCGACTTCTTTTTAACTAGATTTTAAGCGTTTCTCCAACTTGGGTTTAAGCGTAACATTTACCTATTTGAATAGCATTAATTAATAATTTAATACAGATTAGCTCCACTTTTTTAGTTGATCATAATTTTTTCTGTTTTTTTGTACGCGAGCAATCTTTCGTGAGTGCGTGATTGTAGTGGCGCGAAGTCTGTTGTCTAGTAAACTCTTGTCACTCGATTTATTTCGGACTATTTTAGAACTTATTACTAGTAAATAGGGTATAATTATTAGCGATTATAAAAATTTCAAGAGTTTTTAACCTATAAAGGTCTTTTGCGTGCGAAAGAATTTCGCTTGCTCATTCTGCATTCTTGTTCGTTCTTTGAGAGAGGTTCTGTTGATGTTCTGTCTCATCTATATTATTTTTCATTTGTTTTGTTATATTTTATTTTTGTGAGGCTGGATATAGTGACTCTAATTTAAACGAAATTACTCCTATAAACAAACAAACGTCTCGAGAAATACTGCGCGAAGTCCTCGTATACTCTTCAAGTTCTTGTGCTTTAAAATTCCTTCGTCTAAACTACTGATTGAATGCAGTAATCTGTGCTTCTTCTATGTTCTTGTGTCATTCTCATCCTAACCATAAACAGAATTGTTCAAACATTTTTGAATTACTAGAAAAAAACTTCTCACGGAACTGTTCATAGCTTTTTAAAATATCTACAATTATCTTGACCCTAGATGGTCCCTCTATTTAGGAGGGATTTAATGTACATCCACCAACTCGAGAGAATGAGATGGGTTCTCTAACTAGACTGAATTTATGGTGTAAAGTGCAAGAAAGCCGAAAATTATCCTCGCTACATTCACAATAAAAGAGTTCTGCGGAGCAATCTAATCAAGAACATAATTAATACATTTGTACGAGGTATCGAGCCACAAACACAAACGCTATCTGAAGCTTACACTTTGACTCTATGTTTCACCACTTTTTTACCCTTTCTCTTGTTTACTATTAAAGTATAAATACACCGAACTCTTCGGCTCCTATCGCGCATAAAATATAACCACGAAACAACCTTATGTGGCTTAATTCTTAACTATTCTACTATAGCTATCGGCTTCACTACAACTCAACCTAGACCTCATTAATGTAAATCACATATTTCCTGGAAAGCTTTTCTGAGTATCGATGATTGGGGGGCAATTCACAGCGTATGCTTCTTAATACTCGTAATCTACTAAATGAGAGGAGTGATGCTTACGGAGCGATCTAAATGACGCTCAGCATTCTGGCCCATACAGTGGGAGCTGTATCGCCTATCATTGGATATGCTAGTCATGCTTCCCTTTCTTCTTCGACTGAAGTACTTTCTCCTCAAAAACCCGATCCAAGCGTTCTAGCGTCGTTCTCTACCATACCAGGCTACAAACTTGCGCATCGGCACATTGGATAAAATTTCTCCGTTCTCACTAATCAACTCTTGTTTAATTTGCACATATATCAGCTTACAGACACTTAGAAAAGGAGTACTTCGTGTCTGGAAGACCAGCAGCACGTGGGAATTCTTAATAAAATGATATTTGTCATTCTGACCGCTTCCTGGGCTCCCCATAAAAATTTCACAATCTTTCTGCCTCTTATGTACACCATCTCTAAACACTTTTGCACACTTATACTTCTTCCTCTTTATTCGCTCTGATGGTTCTGTTTCTAATACTCCAACTATTAAAAGGCAACTCTTCACCTCCTATTTTCTCTAACTCAACCCTGGACTTTTCCTCTTTTCCTCTTCTCCTCTTCTCCTCTTAGGTGTCTAACATGCCTTTACCTGCGATTACATGATCGGTATAACATGGCTCCTGAAAATCTATTGAACGATTTTATGGAATAACTAGGTGAAACACGTGAATGGCAATTCCTCCCGACTTTGAGGAAATGTTGCTTCCGATGCTGATACGCCCTCGCTTACTATATCGTTGGGCTAGATAGAACCTCAATAGCTTGAGCACTCTATTCACTCTCAGTGTTGGAAGACCAGCATGTTCTGAATGCATAATCATTTCTAATACTATTCCGAAAAGAACAAGAAAGTCTCGAGTACTCTGACCCTTCTAAACTAATGCGCCTCCATACAAATTGTCTATTCTCTAATCCTAAAGATCGTTTGAACCAGCCTCTTCTCTATATGCCCTAATTATCTTAGACGCATCGATGACGATGCTTTTCTCTGAGTACCGCTTGTCTCAATGATTTTGCGCGAGCACTTATATTCTTTTCCGAAAATCGCCAAAAAGTGAAAAAGGCTCTTCGGCACTTCACGAGTGTATACTAACTATATATACTTCTAAATTAACAGATTTATGGTTTTCCCCCCTCCTCTTAGGAACTACGGGGGAACTTGCGGGTGCGGCTTGACATATTAAGGCATCTGACCGGGTAATGGTAGGCGTCACTGCTTATCTCCCAAGCTCCCTCCATTTGGTTTCCGTTCTTCTTATTTGCTTACTTATGTCTTAGCTTTCTTTCAATCGCTCATATTTGGCTAGATGTTGATGGGCGATCTTCTTTTTTTCAGCTCAATTAGTGGTGTTCCCAGGGGTTCTGTATTATAATCTCTACTTTATTCTGCTTTCATTAATAATCTTCTCACGCTGCACATCTAACTCTATGCCACTCATATGACGATGACGACCCTCATTCTTCAACTCATTTCAATTCTGCTCCCTATCTTTTTTTTTCTAGAATTGCCTCTCATCTTATCTTTCCGATGTATTTCTCCTGATCTGGAATAGAATTTCAAGGGTGGGTCGTCCTCACTTGTGAAATTTAGTTCTTTAAAACCCAACTATCTTTCAAAATTTCCATATTTTAAGTACACATAACTCCTATCTCTTTTCGAATCGTTCCTCGTCTTCCTGTTGACCAATATAACATCCTGCCTTAAATCAATAAACAAAAAATGTTCTTCGAAACCTCACATCACAATGAGTTGCTAGGGTGGCCTCAAGAAACTGGGGAGTTCTGTTTAGACGCGAGACTTTTTTCTCTATCTAGTTACCTTACCAGCTATACAGACAGGTTTCAATCCGCCTTGTATGGAAGTAACTGCTACTCATATGCGGGGATAGTTCTGGTTTCATCCGCTTTTGGATAGGGTATGAGAGTCAAGGCCAACAAGGCTTATCGAACTATACTCTGTAGCTTTGTAGTTCACTTGATCCGCTCTATCTTGCGGCGGCGATGTTAGGGCTTTCATCTCTTTGCTATAGGTACAGTACGGCAAGTGCTCGAGGGAACCTCGAACTCGCTTACCCCCACCTTTACGACGCCCCTCGTAGCACAAAGGGTGTGTGTCGGGCATAATGAGTTTTGTGTTGATATTTTTAACTCCAGACTATTACGCTGCGTTGCCTTCTTCTTTCCTGCCATCCTATCTGTTCTGTGAATCTCTTCCATCTCTGTTTCCTACTCATTTAATCTCTACCTTTAAAATCTTGCCGTCTGTGCTCATCTGCGTATTTTGCGGTGACAACTGTAAAAAACAAAAATAAAAGGTTATCAGTAAGGAATTTACTAAGCTAGCTGAACACACCCACAAGAAGGGCATTCCGACGGTGAATCACTTCCTAGAATGCGTTTAAATTAGCATACGAGGAAGCTTGCTCGGTGACCAAATAAAAAAGATCATGAAATGGAATGCCCGCCTTATCAGACAACCCCTGGGCAACAGCATTCTGATTAAGGACGATGGTTAGCTATTTCAAGCAAATAAACTACTGAAGATGAAGAGCTGGATATGTTAGACCTTTCGATAGTTGTCGTTATGGTGAAGTCGAAACTTGCAATTGGGCATCTCATTCATCTTCAATAAGGAATCACACCAAGGAACCCTCATCGAAAACACTGAAGAGACAGTCCCATTCGAGGTGCAAAGATTAAATTCAAATTTGCCATCTGTGAAAGAGGAGATAGAGCTTCAATGAAAGCATGAGAGATGCTGCCTACAGAAGAGAAATCCTTTCATGTGGTGGGCATGGAAATGGGCCAAGGTTTGCATTATTATCAGTGCTTGCAAGAAAATAATTATAACCCTCCTCATCAGTCGAGAGCAAGCGTATTTTTAGTGTAGGGGGGAATGTAAACACCCGAAAAAGAAACAGGCTCTCGCAGATACTAGTGAAACGCTTAATGTTTTTTTGAGGACTATCACAATTTAAGAATTTTCTAAAATTAAGTATTGAATATGGAGCAACTATTTATCGATTATAAAGGAGATATTATGATATTGTAGTATAGTATGGAGTAATAGCGTTTTTTTGATTCTGTGATTTGCAGATGGGATAAAATATGAGGTCTCTTCTTTGTCACTATATTGATAATTAGATATATGTAGGCATAAATTAAAGAAGCTTCTATGTAAAATGGAGTAAATCGAAATGGTTAAGAGAGATAATAGAAAAGACTAGGATGAAGCTAAACGCTATGTAGATTAATACTTAGTGGAGGAAAATGGAAAGTGGATAGATATTTTTTGAATAAAACAGAAACATAGAAGTGTATTAATAATTATAATTTAGCATTATTATCCATTAAGAGGGATACTATTTAAAAGTTATATAAAAATGAAAACATCGCAAGATGATATTCCTTCGACCAGCTAGAAAATAAAGTGACTAAGAGTAATTGGGATGTAGCAATTGTAGAAAGAAAAATGAGCAATCCTGATGTATGACTAGAAAAGAACACAAATGGTATTTTTATCTGTATTTGTAGGAATATAGTTCATCTTGTAATTAAAGATACGGTGAGTCAGGTGAGGCAACATAAAAAAAAGTAGAGATAGAGGTAATCGAGAGGCTAGACGTTCACGACATGGGTGATCCGAGTACAGCCTAATGAAGAAAAAGTAAAGAAAATGTGTAACGAGAGACGAATGGTGTAGGGAATGAGAGGTGATGAAATGTAACGGTTAAAGAGGAAAAAGAAGCGTGGGTTGAAATGTCTAAAAGCAAAGAATGATGAGAAACTTCAGAAAGAAAAGATGGTTGGAATTATATTCGGGATAGATAAGGAGGGAAAAAGAATACTAAAGAAGGTGCATAACGTGAGAGAGAAAACAAGAGGTAAATGAAACAGTTGGAAGGAGGAGATGATAATGAGGACATACAAGGGAAATAGGAAGCTCTTTCTTCTGGAGGAAAGCGCGAAAGGTTAAGAGAAGGAAATAGGGGAATCTGCTTAAATGAATGAATAGGGAGTGGTGCTTTTGTAAATGATGAAATGGAATGTGAGGACGTGTGGAGGGAACAAAACCTCTTTTTCATCGTACACAATATTAAATAAATTGAAGTTTTAGTGAATTGTAGTGTGTTTTTGATGGTGCAAGAAGGAATCAGTATTTTGGGGATGAAGGTTATTATAAGGAGAGGGTAATGGGTAGAGAGTGAGAAAGTTGAAGAATGTACAAAGATTCAAGTTTTACCATCTCCTTCAATGGCAAAATGATCCGAAGACAGAGTGAGCGAGATGTGATTGATTGAGATTTGGAAGTTGTGTAAATAAAGCGTTATGGAGGGTAGTTCCAAGGGATGGGAGAAGAGCTTTAATAGTACCCTTATATAAGGGTAGAGTGGAGAAATAAGGGAATTGTAAAAATTATAGGGGAATAGAGTTTAATATGAGTGAAGTAAGGGGAGAGATATGAGAGTCTGGTAATTTTGGTTGACAGAGGGGTCGAAGTGAACTGAGGGACGGGTTGAGTGAAGAAAACAGGGTGCAGGTTAAGGGAAGTGGTCAGAGGAATGTGTGAGTGCAAATCTTTACATTGAAGCACATTACATTGAAGAAAATGAGGGAGAAGAAAGGAAATAAAGTTTAATAGTTATAAGTTTTAGTAGATTTAAACAGGGCGTATATTAGAGTTATAGGGAACTATATGGCAGGGTATTAGTGATATCAGAGAAGGGTGTTGGTAGGTAGGAGGTGCCTTCTGGAATGAAATCAAAAGTATTGTATGACGATAGTGAAAGCGTGTGTAAGAAAATAATGGTGTCAATGGTGATTGTTTAGGATTAATAGTAGTGAGGCAGGTTTGTGTTTTGTCTCCTTGGTTATTCAAGTGTGTATTGGATGGGTAATGAAAGAAATTCGAGTCGGGCTGGCAGGATAAACTGGTGTATAGGAAATCCTCTAACAATCTCGATAGGTCCGAATTAGTGTGGTTAACGTATATATGCGGGATGATTTTGGTCTGTCGTGGCGAATCTGAAGCAGAGTTGTTCGTCAGAGGATTGGATAGAACCGTGAGTGTGTGATTAGTATTGTGCTCAGGCGTATGGCTAACTAGGAGGCGGTCTGAAAGTAGAACAGTAGATAAAGTGTCAGAGGTAGTCGGTCTAAAGAACATACAAGGCAGTTGATATCTGAAAGCCTTTGATCGGCAAGTTGTAGATAGAAGTATATGGAGCAAGTGTATTAATATATGCAGATATATTAGAGTTATTATGAGCATAATACTTTTGCGTTGCATGAGCACAAAGGAACACACTCTAGGGAGTCGACAGCAGTGTAAAGTAGTGAAAGCTTGTGGATGTGCGAGGAGAGGTGCTGGTGCAAGTTGAAATCGTTGGTGAATGTAAAGGGACTAAGTCCCGAGTGCGCTAGGTCTTACATGAGGGTTGGTTGTTACCTGTGTTATTGTTTGGTAGTGAAGACTATGTCTGGAATAATGAGAGGACGTATGAGAGGAGTATATATCAAAGGGGATATTTAGCTAAATGATAGACAGATCCGAATACATAATCAGATCGCAGCCTTGCAGAGTGGAAGTGAAGAGACATATCGCATGGCGTGGCACTCGCTAGCTAGTGGATTATGAAGTATATTGTAGAAGAAAGCTCAATAGGATAGCGGAGTATAGAGTGCAAATAAAGGCACTAACATGTGCAGTCGGGAGGTAACGCAAAGGCTCAAGGATTGTAGAGAGTGGTGTGGTTGAAAGGGGAATGAGAGAATAAGATGAAAAGTATGTTGAGATTGGTTTGGTCATTGTGGAAAGGATGCATGAAAGTCGGTTGGTTAAGGGGATGTATAGTGGAGAGTGTGTTTGGAACCGAAACGACCGGCTGGGTAGACGAAGAGAAAGTGGAGTTTGAGTCGGCTGAACGAAATGTCTGAAAGGAGAGAACATGTGAGTTGGCAGCAGGGCGGGAAATTAAAGGTGCATGATAGGAGAAGAATGGCGGGGGGTTTTGTATGGGGGGGCATGGTTGTGGCCCCACCTGGGCCAGGGGGATGAACCCTTACATTGACGATTTACATAGTGAGGGTCCGTCGCGGTCCATGGATGCCGCTAGGGGTGGATTTTCTGTCTGTTGACGAGCTCGTCACTCAATCAGGCGGAAACTGGGTCGGATAAGTGATGGAGTATAACATCCTCTTTTGCGATCGTTTGGATCATGGAATCTGCGGGATTCACATAAGCAGAATTGTACATCAGGTTACGGCCAGTCTTAGGACTTTGGAGTGAAGTAGGAGAGGTTGAAGAAGAAGAAGAAGATATTATATATAGTATGTATATAATATATAAGTATGATCATATATATATATAATATATATATATATATATAAATATATATATATATATATATATATTTATAATATATATATATATATATGTACCGGTATATATATATATATATATATTATATATATATAATATTATATAATATATATATATAATATTATATATAATATATAGATATACTATCATATATATCATATATATATATATATATAATTATATATATATATATAATATCATATATATAACTATATTATATATACGATAGGTCAGAGGATTGTACGATCATCATATTTTAAGGCGGGAGAAACAAAAAACGCATCGAGAATACTCGAAAAACAGTAGTCGCAGTGACATTTTTAGGAGTGTACGATTTGAGAGAGAAGAATAAAAACACAAACATGTATTAGGTTTTTTATATGAAAAACTTGCAAACAAAACAGGCGTATGGGCCTAGATTAAATAGGGATCTCCTGTGAGACCGTTTTGTGTTAGATGGGAACTTCTAAACATGGAGTTTCAAGGTCAAAATGTAAGTCAATAGTGAGAACGTTGTTAAAAAATAAAAAAAAAAAAATGGAATCGGAACCTGAATTAATATGTTTAAAAAAAAATTAATTAAGAATGTGAAGCTGAGGCAGAGACCGTATTAAAACCCTATAGTGTATATGTCGCTCCCCATGCTTTGCTACATATATTAATCTTTGTACCTTCTCGGCCTTCTATCGGATGGAGAAGAATCGAAAGAAGCAAAAATTATCTGTACTGTTATCTTGTTGATAAAAACGGCATACGGAGAGCGTAGTATAGGCACCGGGGGGGTTAAAGCGCACAGTGGGATCCAGAGCAGGCTTTATCAGTTCTTAGAGACTGATGGAGAATAGGCGATTTAGTGGACGATCAGGAAGTTATCTAATGATAAGGACTTTTATATTCCAGGTCAGACATGATGAAGTTTATGAGATTGAATTAATTGCTATAGCAGATAAAGTTGTTTTTTTTTTTTTTTTTTTTTTTTTTAAATGATATATATATATATTAATAATAATATATATATAATATATTATATTAATATATATATTATAATATTAAAATCTTATATATATATATATAATATAAATATATTATACATACATATATTATATACATTACATTATAATCTTTGTTTATAACAAGTAAATATAATTAATAATTACACTTAATAACAAATATAAATAACAATATACAAAATTAGATAATTACGGCTAGCGTATAGCGACGCCGGGCACGGACATGAGTAATACAGATACCGCAGCGGTGTAAGCCAGCCGCGAGATGGAAGATGACGACGCCAGCGAGATATCAACAAGTTCCATCACAATGAACTAATGCTCAAGAGATTACAGGATAGTCGATATATAGACTTTAATACAAAACATAGATCCTACTAAAAGTGATATCCTCGGGAGAATTCTGCTTAAGACTGGAGGCCTCGGCATCTACTCTTATGTGCGGGATAAAGATAACATGTGGACGAATATCATACTATAATTATATAAATAATTAAGATAATAGGACAGAATAACGAGTGAAAAATACCGTCTCAAAGATACAAAGAAAACGCGAGCCTCTACAACTACTTCAAAAAATTACTCTTCCAAAACACGTACACTATAATTTTAAACAAAAAATCGTCAAGTAGGTTATGTATTCCAGATCTATTCACGCTTTTCGTACCAGTTAATAAAATAAGATCGTATCCTTTAAAATACGATAAAAATGAATAATAATGAATATATAATAATAATAATAATAATTAATAATAATAATGAATAATAATAATATAACTAAGGTTTGATCACCTACGTTGTACAGAGTCAAGCATTGTATTTGAAAATGCTAGAAATCAAATATCATCATATTTAGAACTTGGAATACGTAATATTTTTTATTTACTATCATATATATACTATATAATATAATATAATTATAAATATATATATATATATAAAAATATATATATATTATATAAATTATATATTAATAGTATAGTTATATATATATATATATATATAATAATAATATATATATATATAATATATACCTATAATACACACACTTAAGGGAAGTCTATGCAGGTGGTATGTCATATATGTGGTTGGTGATGAGAGCACACTTCATATGGTAATAAATAGTATGTTATATTAGAAGATCGTCGTGTTAACCGAATAAATGAGTTGAGAGTCACTTGGTCTTAATGCATTAAAAGTGAATCAGCGAGGTGAGGCAGAGTAATGTGCTATGTTTCCTTGGTTTAGTTGAATTGTGAATTTGTATATGGATGGGTTATGAAAGAACTAGAGGTGAGTGGCAGAGGATGGTGCTAGAATGATGGCAAATGGAAGAGAGTGGTGGGTGCCCCTAACTATTATATGCAGAATAATATTGGTTTTGGTGGTGGCGATCGAAAGCGAAGTTTGAGAGGATGGTGTAGAGATTTGAGCAGGGTTTGTAAAAAGGGTGCAAGTAAAACGTAGATAAGAGGAGGTCTTATGCGTTGTGAGGAGAACAGTCCTCGGTTGTGAAAAGTATGTTAGAACGGTAGCACTGACAATGTATCTGAGTATTTAAATATTTAGGATATATGTTTGGATGGAAAGGGAACGGATGATGCAGAGGTAGTAGGAAAGTGTGAATGGCAGGAAGGTGGCTGGTGCAGTTAAATTTTCGGTGAGGATGTTTAAGGACTAAGTCTTGAATGTGCTAGGGTCTTACATGAGGGTATGTTGTTAACCTGTGTTAATGTTACATTAGTAGAAGACTGATGGTCTGGAAAAAGAAGTATAGATCTAACGTGCAATGTGTCTGAGTGGGACAATCTACAGGGCTTGTTTAGGTGTCGAGAAGAATTGTAAAATGCAGAAACTTGAACGCTATATGGAAGACTGTGTGGCGTGGAAGAAAGGGGTAATATGAGGAATCAAATGAACAGTATAAGTTTGATGATTGTTTAGTCATCGTGGAAAGGCATGGATGATATGTTGGTTGGTTAACTCAGATGTATATGGTGATGTCGGTAATGAACCGACTTGGAGACCCGAAGGAAAAGGGGATTGAGTCAGTACGGAATTGCCTGGAGGAGCGGAATGTGAGTTTGGCCTAGAGCGAGAATAAAGGTACATCCTACGGAAGTGATATGGCTGGGTTTTGTGAGGGTAATGGTTGTTGTGGGCCCACCTGGGCCAAGGGATGAACCCCCACAGTGACGAGATAATACAATGAGGGTCCGTGCGCGTCCCGGCTGATAGCTCTAGGGATAAAGATTTTCTGACTGCGACGAGTTCGTGCACTTAACAGGTATCAAGTGCGGTGATGGCTGGCTTTTCTTTTTCTCTTTGCGTCAGACTTCTTTTCTACTACTTTTCTGTTTCCGGTGCATGTTGGCTCACCTTACCCCCAGTCTTGGGGAATAAAAGGTGGGTGAGATATATATATATATATATAATATATAGAATTATATATTATATATATATATATATATATATCATAATATATAATATATTCTATACTATATATTATATATATATAAATATATATATATATATATAATTAAAATTATGGTACTTCAACCCCTAAGAATTTATTTTAATGATTTACTATTAAAATTAACGTTCATCCGAGGTATTATTTAATGCTATTAACGAATTAAGGGAAACTAATTTTATTTAACATTTAAAACGGAAGAGGCGCCTCTCTATCTCAATATCAGCACTTTTTCAATCCCAAACGTCAGCCGACCAACTATGAAATGTTCTACCGAGTATCAAGATTAGGGATGAGATTGGTTTGTTTTATCTTTATTTTTCAGAGTAGGTTGAACTTCTTGTCCTGTAATTAGAATAATTAGTTAAGAAAATGCGATCAATTTTTTAAATTTCAACGCCATTATTGTGTTAGATTATGAGGGTTTTGTATTAAATTAAGAACTCTCCGTGCTTAGTTTTTCGTTTGAAGGTGTTGTTATTTTTTAACTGAATGATATTGTGGTTTAGTTTGTTCTTAATGCTGATGCATTTTAAGAGTTCTCATTGTTTGACTGAGAGGATGAAACTTTATTACCAGCTTTTTAAATCATGCTTTGTGTTGGTTGCTATTCTGCGATTTTTTTTCATAAAATCGATTGGTCGTCATCCTAGTATAATAAACTTGGATTACCAGTCCTTTTGACTCAATTATATAGGCACGATGACATCGATTATAAACGCAAGAACTAGACCACACAAAGATGATATTTAAAAAAGGGTGAATCAAAAGTGTCACATCTCTCGCAACATAGAACTCTTAAAAAAACTCATAGCAGATACAAATAACACGAATACATCTCAAAAAAATAAACAACGACCTTCAGACGAGAAAACTAACTCAGAGAGTTTTTCTATATTTTTTATAACAAAACCTACATAATCTTATATACGCACAATAGATGGTGAATAATAATTGACAATTTTTCTTATACAATAGTTCTCATTACAGGACAAGAAGTTTAAATCACGTCCTGAGAGCAAACTATAAATACCAGAACCAAATTCTCACCAAGCTGCTTGATACGTCATCTAGAGAATGTTCAGTTGTCGCTGCGTTCTTGGGATTGAATAAATGTGAGTGAGCATAGAAGGCCTTCCCCGTTTAAATTGTTTAAGATAAAAACAATAGTGTTCCCCTTAATGTCGTTAAATAGCATTGAAATATACGCTGCGCTATGAACGTAATAATGTTTAATATAGTATATAAATACTAAATTATCTAGGGGTTTTACTCAATAATCTGTAATTAAGCTGTGGGTTTATTTAGCCGTTTAATATTAATATACTATATATAATATAGTATATATAGATTATATATATATATATTATAACATATATACTATAATATAGTGCAATTTAGTTATACATATAATAATATATGAGTTTATTTATTTTATTTATTTATCTATTTATTTATTTATGCTTATATTATCTTATTTATTTATTTATTTAGTTTATTTATTATAATTTATTAATGTATAATGTGTATTCCCCTGGTCACTCTTATTCTGGGAAGGCCAAGTCTTTTCCAGATAACACTCGACTCCGGAAGGCATCGGGCAACTTGCCAACCGGTCGGGCGCGAGCCCGACAGGTCTCTCAACGCGAGGTATCGTGATAATGTTTTTGTAGGGCTAACATGAAAGTGAGGCGCAATTCAGTCAAAATGGTGCTGACAGTTTTCAGGCTCTGTTAAGGAAGAGCAACATCTTTGGCAGATGAGGGGATGGAAATTCTTTGGGCACGGAATCTGATGTTCATGATTCTTAGAAGATCGGGAGTCAACTGTGAAGGATGCCCGGATTTCCCTTCTGGCGAGAGGGAGATTTACATTCTTCTGCTGGAGTCGTGCTTTTGTGAGATGGGGATATCTTCGGAGAGGGTGATAGACATAATGGAGGGCTGTTTGTTGGGGGGTTGGTTTAGGTATTTCGTTGTGTGAATGTGTATGAAATATGTTGAGCCTATTAAGAGTAGTTGGTTTGGAGGAGGGGGATGGTACTTCTTAAAGCGAAGGTTTGACATAATAGAGGGCTGTAGAAGAGGGAGGTGATTTTAAAACGGTGTATTGGATTGGTTCTTTTAGGGTAGTTATGCTGGTGAAGATTGGTCGAAACGGTTCTGGCGAAAATTGAGTTCCTTCCTAACGCATGGTCAAGGAGTCTTAGAAATTTGGTAGATTTTCGTTTCTCTCTTCATCGCTGGTGTTTGGATAGGCAAACGCGTTATTGTACGCAAGGAGCGGGAGTGTTTTGGCTATTGTTTTGTAGTTTTAATTTCTAAAATTATTGGGCGAAGGTTAGTGGATACGAGATCTGGTTGATCCAATAGTTTTGTAGTCTCTTGAAGAATGTATAATGTATGTTGTTGTTAAAGTGTGGTTGTTTCGTTCCGAAAATTGCTGCTACGGGATTAGTTGCGGAGGAACATTTTTTAAATTTCATTCTTACTTTTCTGTAACTTATAAGCAAAATTTTTGGATGTGTGGGTGAGAAAGTGAAGTGGGTGTATAGTTTATATATATATATATATAATATATAGTTAATAATATAATATACTATAATTGTATATATATATATAGAAATATATATATATACTAAATAATATATATATATAGTAGTAATTAGATAAATACGTATATCTATAACATCTTTAGTTACGCCCAACGTAATAATATATATAAATAATACTATATATTATACTATACTATTTATATATATATAAATATATTATATTTAGCTGGGTCAGTTTTTGTGAACTTGTCCAATTTCGATTTACAGAAAGCACTATGCAGAAGCTTGTGTTAGTTCTGAAGGCCGATTTCGCTGAATAAACTTTTTCAGACTGTGAGAATCTGCTTTCAATGTATTGGCAATATTATTCCGCCTCTACACTGCCATGTCTCATAAGCGGACAATTGCAATATACCTGATCATGCAGGTAGTTTAGCTATTATAATATATATATATATATAAATTATATATATAATATAGATATTATATATATATATATTATATAATATATATATATATATATTATATATATTATAATAAAATTATAAATATTCATGTATATATAAATATAATAATATATATATATATATATATATATATATAATATAATATATATATAAGTAATATGATATAATATACGTATATATACATATGGGTAAGTCTCCGTCGAATCATCCAGAGGTGCAACACCCGATAGCAAGACGTATTTAAATGAAAAATTGGTATAGACTGAAGAAAAACATGAGAAACTTTTTTTGCCTCCCTTTATTACAATTTCTTTGCTTTTTTTCTGATTTACATGGCGCAAAAATCGGCAGGGTCTCTATGACCAGTAGTTCATCAAGATTATCTCGAGCTCAAAAAGAATATGCAGGGTTACATTGGCTATAGCGGTCGAAGTTTATCATTACTATAATAAGCTATATATAAAATGATACAATATATATACGAACTGAAATTCCTTCCCTCAGAGAAATACAAAAAATACTTCGAATGACAAAAAAATTCCATTCTACGCAGACGTAAGAAAACCATCGTAATGACCAACGATAGAGACTCAAGAGGACATAACACATACAACTTTGCAGGAGGAAATATATATGAAATAGGTTAAAGAACTCAGGTATTAGGATATTGAATAGTTTATGTCAAGGGCACACACGGATGGACCTTTTCATTTCTTATAACCAATGTCAAGAAAATGACTTACTTCTAATGCCATTTTCGACATCTCTAGATTGGAATCCACAGATTTAATTCCAATAAACAACAACAATTCTCCTCAGTAAAGTTTAGATATGAATCAATTTGCAACATTAATCTTGCAGTTACCTTTGAAAAAGAACGTAAATTACAAAGAATATAACGTGATCACACAATCCTACAATAAAAAGGAAAAATAAAATATTTTTAAATAGAATAAACTCAGTGCAAACAAAAAGGAGCCGCTTAGAATGATGAAAATACTAGGCACGGA
>JABUQX010096394.1:0-22500 GCA_015478945.1 Trachelipus rathkii
CACCCACCTTCACCCTCCTCGTGTTTTACTGTTTTACTGCTTACAATACTTATTATTAATAAAATATATACATCCCTCATTTTTTTCTATAAACTTAAACATTTCATCATATACACCATGTTTTTTTCTCTCCTACGTAATCACCGAATAATACTAATAATTACTTGCGTAAGCATGGATTAAAAATAAGTTTTTATGTATAAAGTTTGCATAGTAAGAGGATGAGGTAAAACAAGATTTTTAAAACATAATAAATTATTTTACTGAAAAAGTGCATTATAAGAATATAAAGAATATAAAGATATATTATATTTATATATATATATATATATATATATATATATATTATATATATATATATATTATATATAATATAATAGTATTATATTAAACGGAGATTTAACAAATTTGTTTACATAAAGGTATTGTTAAAATATTAACAGAAACACATGCAAACTACAACACAAGTTTTAATATATATATATATATATATAATATATATATATATATTATATATTAATATTTTTGAGCCTATTATTATTGTATTTTATATAAAAAAATTTGTGTATAGATAATATTATATAATATTTAATTACTTGAATAGATGACAAAAATATATATATTTAATATGAGAGATATACAATGTTTGTTATCACTATACCAAGATAATTATTTATAATTCACTAGGATATCACTCTCAAAGTCTTATTTTTAGAGATAGTTAATATACTATAAGTAAGAGTAAATATACTAATATAATTTAGTATTATTTTATCACAAACTCTGCCTTATATACTTGCTATATCAGACACTGCTTTTAGATTAATTAATTTGTGAGTCTTTAATATCAAAAATATACCTTTTCTCTTACGTCACGAATTAATGCAATATACAACTATATAATTATATATATATATATAATATATATATATATATATAAATAATATTATTATATTATATATATACTATTAATTAATATATATTATATATTATAATTATTAATATATATACTTATATATATATTAATATAATATATACTATATATATATATTATTATATATTATTATAAGTATATATAATTATATATTATTAATATATTTTCGCAGAACACATGGGATGAAATATGAAACTAGTGGCATTATTCACTCTATATATAATAATGATACTCTACAACCTATCACTATTTATCACTTTTGTGAGTGAGAATAACAATAGGAAATATAGGACAAAAAGTATCTATTCAGATGATTCGCACACCTCATCCTCTATTATATCTGTGAGCTATACTTCGAGTCTCTCACTAGAAGACATAAATATATACGAGTACCAAGAGTAATATACAAGGTTATCTATAGAGTATACATTGTCGATCACAGCAATAATGCTTAGCTCTTATTAGGACATTGTTAATTTAGGTTTAGGTTTCTCACATACTATATTCTTAATACAGGTTATTCCCCATACTTCCGTTTGAGTAATAATTTTAATAAATACAATAACCATTATAAGGTACTAGATGTTTATATAATTATTCGATCACAAGTTATGTATCGTCATTTATCTCAATAGATGCGTTAATATTTCTTCTTTATTATATTATTTTTAACAAGATTGGTAATATTATCTCTAATATAGCGAAGGTAACAGTAAACACCCTAAATTATTCTATGTACGTATTGAAATATGTACTGTTACATGAATAGTTAGGTTATCAGTAAATTACTGATACAACAATAACTTTTAACAGCTATCGTCAATATTGTAGTTAAAAGACTATAACAGCTATAATAAATTACAATATAATTATTAAAACACGGCAAAGTAGGGGCTCACACTCGCTGGCGATACAGCAGAGATGGGCATACGGTGTTTCCTACATGAATAATTTGTGACTTTATGAATACGATGTAGCACTAATAGCAGCCTATACGAATACTTTACCCTTATTTTTTCTTCTCCATAAGAGGTCTTGTCTAATTAAAACAGAATTGGATAGCGCCAGATTCTTTTTTCATATCAGAATATTTTGTATTACAATTTATTAGGTATTATCATTGTTATTATATATAATAATATTAAAAAGCATGAAAGAAAATAATATTGTCACACGTATATATTTGAGCATCTCACACTCTTGAGCGAGATTAAAATATAAACAAGACTAGCTACTCTTCGCTCGTGAAAACAATATGTGCCCTTTTTTAAGTAAAATTAACGATATGTTAATAATTCTCTCTATATCATTCTCAGTGGAGTTTTGGAGTGAATATAGAATGCTCGTTGTCTGAGTAAGATTTAGCTTCGAAATTTTTTAGGTCAGAAATTCCGCTCACGTCATGATATTAGAACATCTCTATTTCTGATATTATATATTCTCTCTCATATATATAATATTATTTTAATATTATTTGTTATAATATCATTATTTATAATGTATAGTATTTCAGGCATTGATAACTGACGGCAATTATTTTTAAAATATATCTGGACATCGAGGTGCAGATATGAGTTCCATAGTAGTCTATTGGTACACTAAAAAACTGGTTTTAGAATACCTTCATAAGAGCAGTATAAATACGTATGCTGTGACCATGATAAAGAGTATTAGGCACTACAATAATATTATATCTAACTCAGAGTAAATATGTATTATGCCACTGAGGCCTACTAAATCGTGCATAAATTAACCACAGTAAGTGACAAGTGATCTTGATCATAAAATATAATATACGACTAAGTAGAATACTGCAAAAACAAATAAAATACATAAATCATTGCTGAAATTATATATTTCAACAAACTACTCAATGCCAAATCAATAATAACACATCACCATAATAATCAACTATACATCAACCGTGATATATCACTGTTGTGAAATATAAATATCAGCTATTATTTGTGAGCTATTGAGTTAATATTCTATTCATAATTACTATTTATTATATTCAAGTATGAGGACTCTCCTATATCACTTAGTTCTTCATCCTCCACTATTGACTAATCAATAGCCTAGTATCATACTACTCTCTACATTTTCTTTACCCACAAAATTAAATTACTGAGGAATGACATATTTTTCCCATCCGACAGTGCACACCTCACTCTGTATAATAATGAAATTTTTTTGAAATCTATATCTGTTAAGTACTCTAGATCCGTTCTGTTTTTATAGATACACTGTAATATTCTGCGGATGAATATATCACCGTTATAATATGATATCTTATTATGCAAATAGCTTGTATTTTGATGCAAATTGCCTAATAATAGATATTATCAATCTATATATTATATAATGTAATTGTTCCTAAGTCCTTACCAACTAAATGCCAGATTATCTTCCGTATAACATTCAGTATATAAGCTTGTTACTCGGTGAGATATTATTCTGTGCCATACTCGACAATCTCTCTGTCTAAATACTTCACCTATCTAACAATAAAGACAATTATTTCCAGTAATAATCTCATACTTCCTTCTACGTGACGAGCGTTTCCACTGAGCCTCGCTACCTTTATCGCCATGGTTTTTCGGTGGCCTCTTTAACAAATCACGGCAAGAAATCCAAGTCATGTACTGGATAATTTGGGCTCAGCGATACAATTATCTCTACACGATTGATGAAGCAATTTTGATCTTACATACAATATGTTCGGAAGATATTCAGATGAGGCATCGTATGTCGAGAACAGATCTCAAATGAAGTCTGTGAAGAGTACTGAACGTTTTTTAGTAATTTTTATTCCAGGAATCCACATCTTTAGGTATCAGTATTAGCGGATGTTTCCATTGAGTATAGATATACGAATCAACCTATAAGCTTGTGATATCCAAATATGAATGCAGGACAGCTCGTTGGCAGTAACAACAATTAAGGCTGAGGCGAGTGTATCATTTTCTAGGCTTGCCACGTTTATATCCAATCTGAGGGGCATATCGTCGCTAATGTTCTACACAACCTTCATGCTAGTGATACTGATCGACTACGATACCAGATGACCATAAGCAGAGTGGCGCCCTGCGCACGCACACGCAATAATTATGAATCGGAATATAGATGAAGATGCCGGTAGACAATTGAGTTTGTGTGCTTGGCAGCTGGGGAAGATTCAGGATGGCTCGCACGTCCCTCTAGAAAACTCACATGAAGATGAGACCGCTATAGCGATAAGGTAAGATGGAGGAACGGAGGAAGGAGAGGATAATATAAAGAACAGTGTCATTACCGCGTAAGCAAACTGAGCCCTCTTGCTGGGGTTCTTGGAGCTCTGCTGAGGCCAGACAGAATAGCATGGAATGTCTCGAAATGCGTAAAAGAAAAAGATGGGAAGGATAAAGAAGGAGAAATATAAAGACACTTAATAGTTGATTTCGGATCAAATGACGCCATGGCGCAGACCAGAGTTTGAGTGAATGGTTTAGCTAAAACTTTACGCACATTTTTAATCTATATGTTTTATAAATACCTAATTAGAGGATTCGCTATACTCACATCAACTACGTTTTGAAGTCACTGATTCAACTATCTATCTGCCAATGCGGATTTTAAGTACACGTGGAGCCCCCTCCAGTGCTGGGAGGTGAGCTGTACATGAAAGATGCAGGAACCATGTCCAGCAGAGTCATGCAAGAGAGAAGATGAGGAGTCTTCAGCAATGATTCGGAACTAATTCATAAGCAATCGATCAAGAGTAACTCGATACGTGGTAGAGAGTTGTCGCACACTCAATAACAGAAACTAACGTGCTGGATTACTAGTACACTCCAATGTATCAAGGATATTCTGTATATAACCGCTATATAAAATAAACAGTCTGTGGAGTGATTTGTGTCATATAGTTACACAGACTAAAGACTATGAAACATTACAATATGATTTATTTTCGTGTAATAATCTAAGATTATTACCCAATGATGCTACCATAGTATAAACGTATATAATTAAGAAAGCTTTAAACTCTACATCAAAGACGTAATAACTCATTTAATTACAGCTGGTCAACAAATTGGTGGGAGGAGAAATATTTTACATCATAAGCTGGAAATATGAAACATTTAGTGTAAAACACTAGAGAGTGACACCGTAATCCTTCTCTATCCTCCATGGCAGACGTCTAAGTCATCTGAGAAAAATGATCGTTATGATAGAATTTCAAATTATGTATACACTGTCGAGAAGGCATAATAGTATAGAAGTATTTATACACTCACTCACTAAGCTGTCGCAAAACGATTACCGAGAGATGATCTAGAGATTAAAGTGATATTTCAACCAATCAAGGAATCGCGTATATCCAAAGATAGTGTCATCACGTCATGTTCACTCAGACAGATATAGAGGTAAATATTATTAAGTAAATATCGTGAAATTTAATCTCAACAGTACATATTGACGCAATCAAAATATCTCACTTCTATTTATATAGTAACTAATATGATCTATTATACTAAGATATTTAATGATGTCACGAAGTATAAAACATGTATTGGATATATAATGGCATTTAACCTAAACATAAAATGAATATATATTTACCTTAATTATTTTATCTGATTAATTTTGTGCCACAATTGACTTTCGATTTATTAACTATTTTCTTTTATGTTTCATTGAAAGTGTTTTCTTCATATTATATTCAGTACAACCAGGCAGTAATGCACTCTCAATCATTGCTATTCATATCACCAATCTCATGCCTAAATTACGTTTATTACATCCTAATGTATGCTTAGTATAATAGTCTTGGTTAAGGAACATGTAACATTCATGGTTATTAAACTGTAGTTACCACAATCTACACACACACACACGCACTGCCCGGATTTTGGTGGAAAAGATGTCAGATGAGAATGTAAAAAATGTTTTTTTAGTGACATTCTGCAGTCTAAGCAGCCTAAGTTCTTGTAATTAACTAGCACCTCTCTACTATACGTCGCTATTTTAACAAACACTCAGATTTGTTTCCCAAGGAAACCTGTAATACACGTCTTTGCAAAGAATTCCATGCGATAGCTCACATCCATCATAGCGATTAATATCTCACTTCACACAGTCAACAACAACGCGACGAGTCACGTTGTAGTTGTCCGCACACACCCACGATATTTCTGCTCGGAGTGCGTGGCACAAAACGCCTCTTCTAATTAATTTGTATGCCTGTGATTTATCTTGTATATGGCCACGTAAATATCTGTGACGCAGGCCTAAATCAGCTGATGCATTCATAAATGACATCACTCCATAAACTACTTGTAGTTGTGTGTGTGTGCATGTGTGTCGCGTGTCTCGTGAGTCAAATTTTATTGGTGTGTTGATAATACAAAAATAGCGCAGAGTAATGTATATCCTATAATTATTATAATTATATCGGTGGTAAAGATGTTAATAACTCACGCTTATAGAGATCTATAATGAGGGCTTCATCATCTTTCTTCGCCTGTCTGCATGTTCCCAAAATATAATCAAACTCTTTATCTCACAAAGTTTTTGAATTATAATATAATACATATTATATAATATATTATATATATATATATTGATTATTGAGCTTCTTAGTATATTTACTAGGAAGATCCATAAATACACACAAATAAAACATAAACAGAGTGTTTTGGTGAATTTTACTACTGTCTCAGTAGAAATGTAAGGAGAGGATGCAGTCATCTCTCACAGATTCGATTATTTCGATCCACAACTATGATTTCAGTCACCATGTCGCTTAGCTCTGATATAGAGTGAGGTTTATAACTGATCTCTCTTACAATATATTCTCTGTATTACTATGTACTTATAGAGTGTGTATCCTTACATTTCAAACATCCCTTCAGCTCTCATCACACGCTGTTGATTTGTAGTGTACGCACGTCAATTGATATCTATATGTATTTTATTCAATCTAAGAAAGAGCGTGAGGTGAGCGCATAGGAGTCGTGGGTCTTAGAGGCGTATTTTTTTGTGAAAGGTGGGTTAGATAGAGTGATATATGTGCGCCCATTGTTTCTAACACAATGCGACTGTAATACTATTTGCCCGAGTAAATCCGTAGTTCTTCCACTGCACACTGATTAGTCAATTGAGATATCCGTGGCACTGAGTGGATATAATAATACAGCCTCTAATACGTAAATTATTTGCTGCTTGTGAGAGAGAGAATAATTTTCAATAAAATTCGAAAAGTGATGTATTTTCTTATATACTACGCTGAGTATCCTCACTCTGTGACGTGATTTATACTCATTAACTATCATATGATATGGACAATATGACTTTATGATACAGCATACACGCTATATTTTTCCTCACTCTGAGTTTCCAGACCGACATAGATACTTCTTAGGCTTGTGGCTGTGTTCTATCGAGTACTCGAATACGAATAGTACTCAGTTAGCTAAATTCAACTTTAATTATAGCACTATCTCGAGTGTGTGATGTATAATTCGTTGTGTTGGGAGAATGTGTTGTATCAATTGAGTGTGCGTCGGAGAATTACAATTGGGCATATGATCATAGAAACAACGCTACTCACGTATTGATTAACTATCTCATTAGATACTAAATCAAATCGTACATTCGAAGTGATATAGTCATGAACGCTCTTTCCAAGAACTGGTGCTATGGGAATCGGTAGGTTCTCATCCATTATGAGGGACTGGTCTCCTGGCTGAGTTAATTGTGCGCCATATGAGCTATGTTGCTTTAGTATTATATGAATTGAAGCAGCATAAAGATTATCGAGATAGTAAGCACAAAGTAGACACTTCATCACACCCTACAATACTATGGTTTCTATATACGAGCACATCCCAGAATAAAATATATGTGGTCGAGCGCTGGGAAGAACTAGAAATGTTAGAAACAGTTGCGTAAAACAGAAATGTTAGCCGATTATGTTACTGCAGCCCATTATATTTTATACGAAGCATATTATACATTTTAAAAACTGTTTACTAAGATCGGAAAATATAATTAATCAGTTCTTAGCTTCGATAGATGTTCACTAACTTTATTCGGCAGCTTGAAACGGTACGTGTGTGAGCTATATAAGTCAGGAAAGGGGAGCGCTCGGAGCACTTATATATGAGAGTGTATGGTAGTGTCAGAGGAGAGAACTTGCTCGCCTCGTATGTACTCGGGAACGGAGTTGAGAATTGAAAAGTATATTAATATCTAATCACGAAGATAACTGGCAATTTGTGTAAGGACTTGGACCGAATTAAATCTTAATGATGTCTCGTAAGCCAGCATTCAGGTAAGAAACTCAAGCTATGTAAAATTTACTATTATATATATATAAATATATATATATATATATTAATATTAATATATATATATATATATATATATATATATATTATTAAATATATATATAATATATATATAAATATATATATAATAATATATATTATTATAAAAATATAATATATATATATATATATATATATAATTATATATATATAATATATTATATATATATTATATTTCACGGGTTGTTATTATTATTATTATTATTATTATTATTATTATTATTATTATTATTATTATTAATTATTATTATTATAATTATGTATATAATTTGTTTGTTTCAGTTTTAATATATGTTTTGTGCTTTGGGTTTGTAGCCCTATTCAATAATAAATTAATAATTTAATGAATATCAGAAAACCCATTGGTTGAAAAATAAGATGAAACGTGTGATTAATGCCTAATCCTTCTGTTAAACATGTTTATCGCTGTCGTTGTAAGCGTGATATATGGACTTTCTGAGTTGATAATGCGGTTATGTTGTAATCTTGTTTAAAGACATCATGATTGGTTGAAAAATAATTTATAGTCTTATAGATCTGAGTGACTGATTGTTTATATTACAAAAGTCTTCATACTAGCTTGCGCAAGAGTATTTTCAAAACTGTGTAGCTCTAAGAGGGAGGCGTAAAGCTTCTCTATCTCAACACTCCCATATTCTGTAGCGTCATTTAAAGGCTGAAACATTTTTCGGAGAGGACCAGTTATTCAAAACTCTAGAGCGCTGTAATCTTTATCTTTATTAGTTCGTAAATCCTGATATGGTGATTTTGTTCATACTACATGTATTACACTACAGCACATAGGTGTACATCAATTTTAACACCTTTGTTCAGTTTCTGTTGCAACGACATATCCTACCGTAATTATTTGAGCTACCGTGTGAAGTATGTGGATAACAGCATGCGTTATGTTTATACTTGATATCACTCAGTGTATCTAGTAGTGATATTATCCATTAAGGAACGAACCGTCGAAGGAGAGGGAATATATAAAAGTTATATGATATTGTTTACAATCTAACCATAATATGCGGACTAATAGTTGATAATAATAGGGTATTTTGAGATGGTTGTACGTAATTATCTTTGGAAACCCTTTAACTCTAGGGTCTAACAATTTTCATATAGTACAAGAATAGGGTTCTGTTTACATGCGCATGAGAATATTACACTTTTTATAAAATAGCGAAGTAATTATTAATGCATCTTTGACAATGTCGACATACGCTTGACGATTAAATACATCTAGCCTATGGTTTGTTTTATAAATTTACACTGGAACGTATCGGGAAACCGTTATAATAGCAATGTATGCAGCTTGCTGAGATCAACTAATGTTGATACTATTTATTCGACTTCTTCCTGTGTGGCTGATGAGAAAATGCAATTCTTATTCAGAGTCATCTGAATATATTTGCTACGAAGAAGGTTGGTTGCATCGTCGAGGAATATTATTACTCTTAATGTTATTTCAAAAAGATATGAGGAGGTTATTGTAAGACTGTATAATAGATGAAATGCTCACAGAAATGCAACTGCAATTATTTGGGATTTTGTGACTAAAATTTAAAACCAACAATATTAATTATTAAATTATATCTTGCTGCCTGTGTTCCATATCCTATATTACTAGACCTATTTATACTTTTATTATATTTTTTCCCTTGTTTGACATATATTTATTAATTAACATTTTTTTTTCACCATCATTCATATCTACTAAGACCATACCATAGAAAATGTATTTTTAGTAACTTATTCACTAGGTTAAATCAATTTCACTATATATTATGGATAGTATATGATATTTATTTCAAAACTGTTGTTCTGTAATAATTTTAAAGTATAATCATATTTATGCGACATTGTAAATGCTTCTGTTTAATATATATATATATATATATATATATATATTTATATATATAATATATACTATATATACTATATTATAATATATAATAATATATATAATTGTACGTCTGGCAGCGATATAGAATTTTAAAACTGTGTGTATTGCATGTGTTCTGTATTTTTTTAAACCTACCTTATGTAAACAAATTTAATATCTTATAATAATATATCATATATATATATATATATATATATAGTATATATCATAAGTGAAGTACTTATATACTATATTATAATATATATTAGGGATGTACCATTTACTATTATCATTTATATATTTATTATATATTATAATATATATACTTATATATTTATATATATTTTTATATTTCTCTTTTTTTAAATATTGTAAATTTTTTATTAAATTTTTTTTTTAAAAATCTGTTTTTGACTCATCCTCTTACTATGCAAAGTTCAAACTTCGTCTAATCCCTATAAGAACTCTATTGATTTATGTTCATTATGCAAAAAATGTTTATTTATTATGGGGGACGTGGTGTTGGTTATCGTATGGAGAGAAAATAATCGATGGTTGTATATGATTGAAATGTTTAAGTTTATCAAGAAGAAATAATGAGGGATGTATATATTTTTATAATAACTAAGTATGGTAAAAGCCAGTAAGAACAGTAAAACACGAGGGGGGTGAGGGGTGGGTTGGGGACCCCCCTGGTGGATGTTTGCTGTTCGTGTTTTTTAAACTGTCTTATTGGCTTTATGGTCCTAAATCTCGAATGTTTTTTTCGTGGAATTGGACAGACCTTTTTCTAGAAACAATGTTTTTAACAAAAACAAGGTTTTTCAAAAAAACAAAAATTTTTTCCAAAAGGACAAAACAAATGTTTTTCAGCCAAACATGTGTTTTCTCATAAAAGAAAAGTTTTCGAAAAATATCATAAAATGTTTTTCAAACGCTTTGTATTCTTATACATGAAAATGTTAAATCTTATCCTTCAATGTATGAAAATTTTAAACTTAACTTTACTTTTTATCTATAAACTTTTACTTTAACTTTAACTTTGAATAAGATATTTGATACTTAGGTAAATAAAAGATCCTGATGAAAATTGGATATCTGTTTTATTTTTTGCTCTTTATCGTACTCTAACTAAAGTATTCCCTTCTTGATTTAATTTTTTCTTGTGCCTATTTTTAATTCCCTTCTTCTTCTTCTTCTTCTTCTTCTCTCTTCTTCTTCTTCTTACTCCTTCTCTTCTATTTCCTGTAACAAGATGAGTCATCAAAGCTGAGACAACAAAGCTGAGGTAACAAAGCTGAGACATCAAAAGCTGAGGTATCAAAGTAGGTATCAAAGGTGAGGTATCAAAGTTGAGGTATCAAAGTTGAGGCATTAAAAGTTGAGGAATCAAAGCTGAGGTATCAAAGTTGAAGTATCAAAGTTGAGGCATCAAAGTTGAGGTATTAAAGTACTGAGGCATCAAAATTCGTGTGATGTGTGTGTGATGTTAGTGTGTGATGTGTGTGTGGCTGTCGTGTGTGTGATGTGTGTGATGTGTGTAGGGTGTGTGTGTGTGTAGGGTAGTGTGAGGTTAGGAATAGTTACACTACAGGAACTCAATTAGGGCGATCACTACATGACCATGTTAGGACAGTTCCTAAACAGGTTGCGTTAGATACCTACATTGATGCTCGACATTATCCACTTAACACCACATCAGAACTTTTACATGCAAGGTTCAATTTCAGGCCTTGATACGGTATCAAAGGCTGAAATTGACCATTCCTAATATCAAGGTCAAACATCAAAAAGAAGGCTAAGCTACCTAAAGGTGGGATTAAAGGGAGGCCGTAATTAAGAGGGATACCGTACGAGGCAGCACCCCTTCTCCTAAGTACTTCTCGCAAATCTATCTTCATCATGCTCGTTCTCTCTCTCTCTATATATATATATATAATTATATATTATTATAATATATATATCTATATATATATATATATATATATAATATATAGTATATATATATATATATAGTATATATATTATATATATCAATTAACCCATGGAGCACATAGTTTTGGATGGATTCTGAATACAAACAATGTGATATCACAAAAAAAAAAAGAGCTGAGATATAGCTGATGGAGCCGGCCAAAGCGAAAAAGCTGCGGGGCGCGGGTGCGCGGCGACGTGCGGCGTGGCAGAGCTCGGGTTTTGACGGCCACTCGCTTCGTGACCCCGGAAACGCTCTACGCGTGCAACCGAAAACATATACCATTTTCCCTTAAAAACGTCTTAATACGCAAATAACGATGTTGCAAAGATGTTTGCAAAATTTTGTATTTGGCAAAATTTGCAACATTGCTGCAACATTTGCAACTGTTTGGATTGCAATTACCCATCAAGGGGGGTAGGGTAATATCTAATACTAACCCTTGTTAGGAGTGAATCGTCCCGTCGTAAACCAAAGGAATCGATTCAGCAGTGTCGATTTTGTACTAATCATGCCTATATCGGATATGTTCTGTCACATACGATAAAACAGGCTAGAAGGGTTAGAAAGGGGGGTGGGTAATAACTCGTAGAAGAACCAACCTAGCACATTCTAATTATATCACCAATCGACTCCCCATCACCTTATTCAACCTAGATTAGACCTATTACCCGGATGATTCTACGACTGTAGGATATGTCATCGCTAGAAAGCTAAAAACGGGGGTAGGGTATAACTCATAGAAAGAAAGCATCCAATCTTCTACATACACCCATCGACTCTCCGTACCCAATAACCTAGGGGTTAGGCACTAAACCGGTTGTATCGATGACGTAGGACATGTTATGCTAGAAAAGGCTAAGAAAAGGGTAGGGTAAATAATATAGAAGAAGCATCCTGACACTTCTAATGTACAACAATCGACTCCCGTACCAATAACCTAGGGTAGCATAAGCAATCGTGTATTCTACAATAAGGTCGGCACGTGCTAGAAGCTAGCATATATAGCGCTATATATCATATAGCCTCTTATAATATAATAGCCTATCATAATAACTAGCCTATATAATATATAGCTTATTATAGCAACATATGATCTTTTCTCCTCGGCGGTGCCCTTTGAATTCACGAAGTTTTATGACCTTTGCGGTTTGCAGTTAGATAAAAAGTCCACTTTTATGACTTTGCGGTTTGTGTTAGATAACTTGCAGTCAAATTCTTAACTGTTACTACTCACGTCCCTGCCAATGCATTAGTATTCGTAGCGATAACTTAGACTATGGCATTGTTTTAGTTTTAAAAACATCCATTTTATGGTCCCCAACAATTTTAACCAGTCTTCATATTTTTAAAGAATCTAGGAGAAAAAAAGTTCCAATAAAACTAACCTAACTAAAATAGGTTCTACATTTTAAATATCTTAGATTTATTTTTTTGTTTGATTATTTTTTATTGACAATCAAACTTTAATAAATTCGATGAAGAAAATATATATATATACATATATATGTATGTTAATATATATAGATTGATTGATAATTCTTTATATACTATTATGTTATCTATCTCAGTTCCTTGTCTACTATATATATATATTATACCCTATAAGCCATGGTATTGCGAACAAGGAATTTGTTAATAAATAATAAATAGTTAATAATTATGTTTTTCGTGGAATTGCCAGCCCTAATAATTACCTTAGAGTAATATTATATACATCTCTACTTTTATAATACGATTTTAGCTATCTATCAACTACTTACTACCGTATTTTGTACCTGTTCATGTCTTAAGTATCAGATCTTCAAATACAAAATCCAGAGGAGTATTTCATCAATTGTCTCAATTTTTTTTTCAATACTGAGGAATAAATCCTGTTTTAAGTAAAATGCTTTGATTAACGAAAATGTTTTCTATAAAGAACTTTTCTTCTTACCGAATTATGCAACACTCTATATATATGGTATTATATATATATTAATTTATATATATATATATATATATAAATATATATATATATATATATTATACTATATATATATTATATATAATATATATATATATATATATATATATATATATATATATATATAGGACAAAGTCTATTTATTGACCTTTTTAACGTACCCGTTCCCAAAAAAAAATAGTAAAGGGTATCTCTATGATCATAATAGATATTCTAGTTTAGGCATTTGTTTGTTAATTTAGGTTAGGTTTATATATATATATAATATATATATATATATATATATATTTATATATATAATATATATATAGCTATATATATATATATATCTTATATATAATATATATTAATATATATAATTGTAAGAATTACACGGCAAGTAGGGGGGAGGGCTGCGAGCCGATGGGGAACAGAGTTGGGAGCTTCAATATTGATTATAAATAAACAAATGTCTTCAATACCTTTTTTTTCTCTAATCTGTTAATGAAATTGACCTGAAAAGATAATTGAAAAAATAATTTGCCTTTGCCACTCATCTGGCGTGATAAATACACCTGGTACTCTGAAAAAAAAATGTCTTTTTAAAAAAATTAAACGAAGTTTGATAATTCTTTATAATGCACCCAGCTGTTTGAATTTTTCCTTGTTCTAAATAGAAAGCTTGAATTTAGTCCGAATTTCCGTATTTTATATCTAATTTTTCAATACCAATCCGATTTTTTGTATTTTATCTTATCTAATTTACACCGCTCAGTCTGAAATTTTTTAAAAAATATCTGGCGAGGGCCAGTGGTTGTGTCTAATTTTACAATCAAAAACTGGTTTTAGAATAACTTCTAAAATATCGTGGCGACATGTTAAATACACAAGATTTTTCACAAATAATTGCTCTAGCACAACGCAGGCTCCCCAGAAGTGACCAGTATTTACTGCAGTAGTATCAAAACACATTGCCTGAATTTTCCCAACTGCCCCCACCCCCCCACACTATTCAACTGCTGAAAATACAGCTTTTGCTTGAGTAATTCTCATACTATTTCAAGATGAGGAACTCCTATCAACTGTTCTTCATCCCCACAACTAATCAAAGCCGTCACCCTCTCTACATTTTCTTTACCCAAAATATCTGGAAGCAATTTCCCATCCCAGTGCACAACTCCCTGTAAATCGGAATTTTTGAATCTACTTGTTAAGCTCAGTCCTTCGTTTTTAGAAATGTATCTGCGGAGCCGTATTACACTTCTACTTACAATTAAATTAAGTTTATCATGACCTAACGCCTCTGCTGTAACGGATATTATTCGAACTGCATCTCTGTCATAAATACTTCACCTATCTAACAATAAAGACAATATTTCAGTAATAATCTCATCACTTCCTCTAGAGTGCTTTCTGGCCCTACTTTTCGACGGTTTCGGAGGTCTAAACCGGCAAGAAATCCAAGTCATGTCGGAAATTCCCCAAATATCTCTAGATTTTGACGTTTCAAATTTGGGGTTTCTAAGGTCGGTGAGACCATCTATAAGGTCTGAAAGACTGGTTTCTGAATTATAAGCCACACTTTCAATTTAGGGAAGTTCCAGTTGACGCATCCACCTCAAACTTGTTACCCCAACAGCTGGTGACAACAGCTAACCTGAGCGGAGGTTTCACGCTGCCACGTTCCATGTAGGGGTTGCCAAGCCTCACCAAGTAGGAAATGACCGTAGACAGATGAAAAGCAGAGTGCGTTGGAGAAGAATGATGAATCGGAATTAGAGAAGAGGCCGGAGCCAGAGTTGACTTGTGTGCCGGAGCGGGGAGCCAGAGCTGGAGCCTGAAGAAAACCACAGAGTGCGTAGCAGAGGAAGATGGAGGAAGGATGAAGAAGGAATAAAAAGAAGTGTCATGTGTCGGAGCAAATGAACCCTTGCCGGGGCACTGAGCCGGAGCCAGAAGAAATGCATGGAATGCCGAATGCGTAAAAGAAAAAGATGGAGGAAGGATAAAGAAGGAAGAATAAAAAGAAGTCTAATGTGTCGGACAAATGAGCCATGGGCGCAGCCGGTTTGGTGCTGGGTTAGCAAACTTTCGCTTAATCTGTATGTTTATAAGACGTATAACTCGAATAATATAGTTTGAAGTTTCTACTGGGTGCCTGAGACACCCCAGGAGGGAGTACCTGACGATAGCACAGAGTGCATAAGAGAAGAAGATGAAGGAGGAACGATGACGAGGGATGATGATTCCGAAAACTGGTAAATGATCCCAACATTAGAGTATGGACTGGCGAACCCACAAAAAGGTAATTTAACCCTAAATAAAATTATAATTGGCGAACATTCAGTCTATTAATAATACATAGATTATCATTAAGACAATAGAATTCGCATAAAATATGAACTTACCTACAATGACTATTAAGTTACACTAGGTCAACAATATTTTGGGAAATTGTTTCGATAATGAAATAAATTAGGTGTAAACTAATACTTAACTTCTATGTACATGATATACAGAATATAGATAATTTAGAATTGATCTTGTGATCCACGTATAGCTTTTTGAGTGTACAAAGCTTCCAAATAGTTTAAGGTATATATTACCTCCAATAAGGCGTATGTTGTAACAAAGATATAATTATTATTATTATTATCTAAACTTGACTATAAATTAATTAATTTTATAGTCAAATTTTACAGAGTTATGATGTCACAAGTAATAAAACATGTATGTATAATGCATTACAAACATAAAATGATATTACTTTACCATTCATTTTTTCTGAATTTGTGCCACATTGAACTTTTGATTACTTTTTTCTTTTATGTTCTGAAGTGTTTTCTCTTTTCAGAAACCAGCAGTAATAACTCATCATTGCTTCACATCTGCCCTGATAACGTTTCTCCATTTGCTGTTTATCTTGGTGGAATCTTTTACCTTGTTCATCGCTTACTGCCTCCGAGATTTGGTGGAAAGAATGTCAGATGAGAATGTACAATAAATGTTTTTTTTTAGTGACATTCTGCAGCCAAAGTTCTTGTAATTAACTAGCAACCTCTCTACTATAAGATCGCTATTTTCAACTCGTTTGTTTTTCCAAGGAAACGGCTGTAATAACGTCCTTGAAGGAATTCCATGCAGATAATTCATCATGGTTTAATTTCTTGTCAAAAGGGGGGTCACGTTGTAGTTGTCGAAATCTGCGGTCTGACAAAAAACGCCCTCAATTTCAATTTAGCGTATCTTAAGCCACGAAAAACAGTCACATAAATCTTTAAATTCGCACATCTCTCTTCTAACTCACATGGTTGTCCGACTATATAAAGTTCTCATCATACAAGTTTAGATATATAAAATATGGTAGTAAAATAACTCGCTAGATCTACAGGGGCTTATACTGATAACATTCTCTGTTGCCGGGGTAAATGTGATCTCTTGTCTCTCAAAGTTCATTTCGTACTTTAACTCGCAATATCGTCTTGATTATTCCGGCAGTCATCTCAAAACAACAAAAAACACAGTGTTTGGTGAATCCTCCGCTGTAGACCAAGAAGGATCCAACAACTTTCAGATCTACAACAGATAAGGCCATGTGTGGTACATAATTTTAATAGCCTTCAATATTTTCTGACATACTTTCATAGGTTTTCCTTCATCCAACAGCATGCGCAACCGGAATTGAGGAAAACTTGTTTGAGTTATGCAATAAGACGGCTTTTAGGCTATTTTTTGAAGCGTCTATGAATAAACGCCATTCACCATCTAAATACGGAATACCAAGCTCACGCATAAGTCACCATAACATAAGAAGCATGAACAATATTAAGTTACTTCTTGTAAATTATATGTTCTCTAAATTTTTTTTTTCTATTTCTATATATACTAATATTTAACCTTGTATCTAACAAAATTCCACACTCATAGTATGCCGTGACACTAAGATTCAGCTGCTGTTTTGAACAAATACAAGTCTCTGACTATAATCATTTAAGTTCCGGTTGTTCGTAAACGTGTGTGGTAGTTGAGCATTTGATTCCGTTCCTGGGATAAATATCGGCATATCTGCAGCACCACGAACTGATCCAGCTATTAGAGTTTCACAAACAAATCTTACATTCTGAGTCATTGAACTCTATTCCAAGAAGCTGGCTCTATGGAATCGGTAGCTTTCATCATTCATGGGGATGGTCTCCTGGCTGAAGTTTAATTGTCGGATAGGCAATGTTTGCTTTAGTTTTTGAATTGAAAGCAACATACATTTGTTAAGCAAAAGTAAGCAATCCTGTATATGATTCCTTTTGCTCCATCCAATACATCGGCACTCCAAGGGCAATGCGCTTTTTCAAACCTTTTACATCACACTGGGTTAAATTTAACATAACATCTATGAATGTTATGTGTGGGGGCCCATGGCTTATTCTGTCACACCCAACGAGCACACGTATTAAAAAATGTTTATAAACCGTTTTAAACAATTGAGTGATTGGTTTCCGTTGACTTTTTGTAGTATATTCTCCACATACGCAGCAAAAGACATTCGGAGAATTTTATACATCAATTACACTGTACCAAAAATATATTTGGTTACTGGCATCTTCACTTTGTACTTAACTATATATCTGAAAAACTAAATTGACATTGATGCCGCGAAATATATATAATATATATGATATTATATATATATTAATATAATATATATATAATAAATGCTATTTATATATATATATATATATCACTATCATATATATATATATTAGTATTATTAGACTATAATATAACATATTATTAGGTCTACAAAAATAAGACTAACAAACACTACAGACCACAACCTTTACACTGAAAAACACTTTGTAACTGCGAGCAACTCCGCATACAAAATCCTAAAGCGAGAATCATTATATATCTTTTTTCCGATTTTTCGTACGTTTAAGACATTGAACTCAGTAATTAGACTCATAAAAAAAGACAATTGTGACGTCAATACGTATTTTCGACTACATCATCGGCATTCGAGGACAAATCATAATCTACATAGAACACCATTTCCCGTTTAGTTCCAAAATCATTTGTGTTGACCAGTGTTATTTCGTCCCATTAATTGATAATTACTTAGAAGTTAGCCAAAATCTTTCACAAAATATGTAACAACAAAATTATACGGACACTCACTAACTATAATGCGTTCTATCATCTTTCTTTATACATTTTAGGGCTAACTTAATCTGCCCATACTAACGGGTAAACACACCCAACCCTAATATAACCAGACATAATTTGGCTTTGGTATACTATCTTGGCTCATATAACTTATTAATTACGGTATCCTTATATATTATATATATATATATATATATATATATAATATATATATATATATTATATATATATATATATATATATATATATATATATATATATATATTATATACTATATATATAATATATATATATATATTATATATATATACTATATATGCTAATAACATATAATTATTGAAACTAAGATGACTTTTCTAAAGTTTTATAAACATGGTGAATATGATTTTGGGGGTCTCAGAACCCTAAAGAGTGTTTGGGATCCTTCGCCTCCGGATCAAATTCAAATATCAAAGAAAAATCAGAAATTAAGCTAAACATAAGATAATAAGATGGAGAAAGGATGAAGAATGAACAAGAGGGCTAAGATAGAGAAGACACATATTGTGGTGCTCAGCACCGAAAACCAGTTCCAGTGCAAGAGCTGAAATCATGCTATTAACCTATAATTAACCGATTAAGATGTCTATACATATGTTTACGAAACATAGAGAACTTGATTCTGATGTTTTTTCAGACCTGAAAGGTGTCTGAGACCTCCGCCACAGATTAAAATCACACATAAAAAAAAGAAGCAAATAAAGAGAGACATAAGAGAAGAAAGATAAAGAATTGGGATGAAACAATGATACTAAGAGCAGAGCATGGCAGCAAACCTTAAACAAACCGGGTGGGTAAAAAAAAGGAACCGAAGCATGAGTTGTGCGGGGCGATTCGTCTAATATACCAATGCTGGTGTAATTTTACATGCTAGGACCCGATAGTCTTGAACTTGTTGTTTCATAAGGCTGACGGTGCCATAACAACCCTGGGAGTACTATGCTGAAGAAAAACTTCCTTTGGATCTGTCCTAATTGCATTCTACATGCAATTTCTTATTTTTACTAGAAGCTGAAAGATGATTCCTGAACATGAAAATGTAAGGAATCCACTTGAGTTTGGAATATCCAACCTCGAAAGGGTGTTTTAGCTTTAAAATGAATGAATTTATCAAATAATTTAAATAGATGTCTCTTTATAGTCTCAGACCTCATGCTCTTTAGGCATACGTAAACTAATATCTTTCTTGTGTTTGATGAAATATTATTCTTAAAGTTTGTTATTTTTTATTTTGTTGAAATTGTTTTAAATCATTTTTTTTTAAAAAAACTTTTATTTTTTATTTTATTTTTTTCTTTAAAAATATTTTTTTATTTAAAATATAACACTTTTACTGCCCCTAAGAAGCAAGACAATAGATCAAACTCCATCCACCTTACCCTTTCACCCCCTTCATTTCTCAAATCGTGATCCTTGTGATCAAGCGACTAAAGTCACTGAGAGATATGGATCAGAGTTTAATTAATGTATTTGTACTCTCCTATGATAGAAAGATGTATTGTGTAAGATCATTACATAAAATTATAAAAAGATTTTTTTAAGTAAATTTTCATTTTTTTTATTAAAAATAGCAATTAGTCACTAAGTCAAGAGATCGAACTCTATTCAATCCTCACCAATCACCCCGCCTCCTCTCTCATGATCCTTTGATTAAGAGATTAAAGTCATATTTGTACCTTCATTGTGTATTATAAATCTACGAATAACTGTTGCCATAAACTAAGTTTTTTAACTTATCAAAGCCAACATAGCACAACTACCCTAAAATACCTTAAGTATGATTAAAATGCTATCATTAACAAGACTAAGTCATTATCAATCCAAATTACATAACAATACTTGACCTAGCCTAACAACCTGGCCACATCCTACAGTGTATCAATAATATGGAACTATGAATAAATGTCAATATTTCTCAGGTTCCCTACAAATCAATACCGTTATCATATAATACATTCCCGACAAATCATTACTGTTAACATAAATTACATTTCCTAATGTAACAACTTAGCATGTTTGCCATAAATAATCATAACACACCAAGACGGAACATTACTTAACATATTTACCTTACTAAACTATGAAAAAATGCTAACATTAACAATGTGTTCTACATACCTACCAAAGTTACCAAAACATTTTAAACTATGAACAAATGCTAACACTAACAAAGTTCTCTTACCAAATTAACATTTCCCGACAAAATTTAACCAAACCCTACGTTTCTAACATGTCAATAATAACTAACATAGTAATATTTAAAAAACCTTAACATTTCCTAACAAAACTAGTATAACCTAACTGATCTAAGCCCAGTAAACTACGAAAAATTGCTAGCATTAAAAACAAAGTCTCCTACCTATCAAAGACAAGGTGTACATATCCCTATGAAAATCATAACAAACAAACGCGTACTCATTACTGAATCCTAGTGTATCATGTACAGGAAGTTATTTCTTTAAAGTCATACATTGTATTTCGTTCTTCGTTCAAACATTATCTTTATTTAGTTTTCCTTTGGGCTGAAGCATTCACATTTTCTTTCCTAACTGTAACTTCAATAATTTCAACTTCAATAATTAACTTTATTTAGTTTTCTTTTAGTTAACTTTATTTAGTTTTCCTTTAAGGTGAAACATTTACATTTTATTTCCTAACTGTAACTTCACTAATTTCAACTTCAATAATTAGATTTTGACTCTTGATGCGTCAAAGTTAGGGTTTCTAAGGCAAAGGAACCCGTTTCCGAGGTTGGCGACGCGTTTTGGCTAAGTCATGTCAGCATCTGACTTGGCCAAGATTTCCAACTCCGGAGGTGTTTGGCTCTTTAGACTCAATGACAACGATGCATTTCTAAGGTCGGTGAGACCGTCTTCGGAGACTCTGGAGCTCCTGAAAGGTAGAAAATGAAAAGTCACGTCGGCAGCTGACTTGGAAATTTCCATCACATCGTTAGATTTTGACACTTTATGTATTAAAGTACATGTTTCTAAGGTCGATGAAACCGTTTTCGTCGGTTTCGGCTCTCTAAACCGGCAAAAAATCCATGTCATGTCGTTAGGTTTTGACGTTTGAGACGTCAAATTAAGGGTTTCTAAGGTCGATGAGACCGTGTATGAGGTCTGGAAAACTGGTTTCTGAATTTTTAGGAAGGTTTGGAACAAATCATGTACGCCACACTTTTCC
>JABUQX010096394.1:32500-43814 GCA_015478945.1 Trachelipus rathkii
TCAGCGAGAATAGAATCGGAAAGATTAAGACGAGAGGCAATTCTAGAAGTAAAAGAAGGAGCAGAATTGAAATGAGTTGAAGAATGAAGGGTCGAATCATCGGCATATGAATGAATAGAGTTAGATGTGCAAGGTGAGAAGAATCATTAATGAAAAGCAGGAATAAGTAGGAGATAAGACAGAACCAGAGGAGAGACCTGAGGAACACCACTATTGTAGAACAAGGAAGAAGATGTCGCCCCATCAACAACAGCCGGTATTAAGCGATTTGAAAGAAAACTAGACATAAGTAAGCAAAGAGAAGGAGGAAACCCAAAGGAGGGGAGCTTGGAGAGCAGTGACGCTTGCCATACCCGGTCAAAAGCTAACCTATTAGCGCTTTTTCAAGCATATCTCTAACATATCAATGTTAATTTTACATTAACAGTAATATTTAACAAAACTTAACAAAATTTATCAAAACCTAACCTAACTATCATACTGACCAACGAATAATTGCAAACAAAATTTTATCATCAGTTAAGCTAACATAATAGCCCCCAAACTAAGGACGTAACCAAACTTGTGTGCAAATAAACTGCTATCATTAACAAAGTTAACAGCTTAACAACAGTAAATTAGCCAGTATCGCTAAGCAAACCTCAACCTAACCCGTTTTCTATAATATCTGTATCACAACAATGTTAATTTAACAAACCTAACAAATATTTATCATAACCTAACCTATCTATCATACTGAACAACGAATAAATGCTAGCGTAACAAAGTTTTAACAGCAATAAAGCTAACATAACATTACCTGAACTAAGAACATAACGTGCCATAACATACCTTACGTACGAATGAACTGCTTTCATTAACAATGTTCTCTGCTTATGAACTGTAAAGTAACTAACATTCAAAGTATCAACTTACCATCAGCTGTTAACATAGCAATCTCAATCATTACTATGCATAGCCAAACAAAATATTTTTAACGCATACACAAACGTCGTATTATTATTATTATTATTATTATTATTATTATTATTATTATTATTATTATTATTATTATTATTATTATTATTATTATTATTATTATTATTATTATTATTATTATTATTATTATTATTATTATTATTATTTCACCTAGATTTCAAAACACCAATAACGCGTATGGACACTTCGACTGTCGGACCATAACTAAAATATTGAACCGGTAAATATGGTATTTACGTCACACCTAAACATTACGCAAGCTTAGTAAGCTCAAGGGTTACCAATCAGGGCTGTATTTTTACGACGTCACTGATGGCCAATGAGAGCAAGAAATTACTTCATCAAATTGATGACGTAATAGTTATTTTGGTTGCTTTTAATATTGTTTGCACTTTATTTCAAGGGAGAAGGGGTCCACCTCCCCCTAAGGGAGTGTAAGAGGTAAGGTTTCAGCCAAAGGCTGAGACCTTAGTTATCCGCTTACACTATAATGTAAGATAATGTACGGTATGTTAGGTTTGTTGTTGTACATTATGTTCTGAGTTCAGGTTATGTTATGTTAGCTTTATTGATGTTAGAACAATAATTTATAACAATGTTAGCATTCATTCCTTAACCAATATGATAGATAGGTTATGATATGATAAATATTTTTGCTGGGTATTGTTAAAAACTACTATTTTAATGTTAAAATAACATTGACATATGATTAATTGATATTTTTGTTATACGTATAAAAAGAATAAAAGAATTTAATAAAAACAAAATGTTTTTAATAAATTTATTATGTTCAAACAAAGAATTTATTTTTATGTAATGTGTATCCAAAGAAGTTACTTTTGTGCTATGTTTATGCATAATACATGCATAAACATAAATATGTTTATGCATAATACATGATTAAATATGACGTAAAGTAGTAAGGCAATAGAGTATGGCATGGCATGGTGGAAGGGGTTGGGGTATGGCTTTTGAGCTACTGCTTTAGGGTCAATAAATCACATATTTTTAATAAAAAAATGTAAAGACAATATTTTAAAATCTTTTTTAATAAAATAAATAAAAAATAAATAAAAAGTTTCAAAATGAATTTAAAAAATAAATAAATAAATAATGGTCGACTCGTACAAAAGAAAATGAGATTTGAATATTAAATATGAAAATATAAATGTTGGCCTACGATAGTAGTAGGGTAGGCATTTTGGAGCACGTAGCTCCGCCCCCTTTTTGACCTTTTTTGACCGCGACCTTTTTTTAGCTCGAATTTTTACCTGACCTTGACCTTTTTTGGCCTTCACCTTTTTTGGCCTTGACCTTTTTCGACCAACCCTTGTCTTCCATGGGTCATTTTTGGCCCACGGTATTTGGCAGCCCTAATTTTTTGGCAACCCCAATTTTTTTCGGCAACCTGATTTTGCGGGACCCTTCGAGGGTTGCACAAACGGTGCGTTAGCAGCTTTGTTGTACGTACCCACCTAATTTTTCGACCAACCCTTTGGTGTTCCATGGGTCATTTTTTGCCCGTTTTTTGTCCTTCCTTTAGGGGCTTAGCCCTTTTTTGATGTCTTAACCTTGTTTGACCATGATATTTCGGCCTTGACCTTGCCATATACCATGGGTCAATTTTGACCCACGGTAATTTTTTTGTCCTTCCTTTAGGGACTTAGCCCTTTTTTTGATGTCTTAACCTTGTTTGACCATGATATTTCGGCCTTGACCTTGCCAGATACCATGGGTCAATTTTGGCCCACCCTAATTTTTTGAGAACCCTATTTTTTGAGAACCCTATTTTTTGAGAACCCTATTTTTTGAGAACCCTATTTTTTGAGAACCCTATTTTTTTTTGAGAACCCAAATTTTTCGGTCAACCCTTTTGTATTCACAGGCTCAAATTTGATGCCTCAACTTTGATGCACCAACTGATGCCCTAACTTTGATGCCTCAACTTTAATGCCCCAGCTTCGATGCCTCACCTTTGTTGATGGCTCAACTTTGATGGTGTCATCTTTGATGGCACCTATATTGTTGGTTCAGCTTTGATGACTCAGATTTATTGATGGTTCAACTTTGATGGTTCCCAATCACCGTAAGGAGTATCTAGTGATGTTCTATTAGTGTTCTATGAGTATTCTGAGTGCCAGGTGAGTGCCAGGTGGGTGCCAAGTGAGTGCCAATGAGTGCCAATGAGTGCCAAGTGAAGGTGCCGAGTGCCAAGTAGAAGGTGTCACATGGTGCCAAGTGGGTGCCACATGGGTGCCAACCGGGTGCCACTTTCAGAAGCCTTTTCCTGGCCTCACACGGAGCCTAGGGCTTGGCCCTACTATAAGGTGTCTACCCCTAGGTAATAAGGTATGAGGAATCGATTGGTTGTATATTACAATTTGCTGAAATCTTTTCCTATTATGAGTGTTATTTTTTTTCTAACTTATAGCCTATATATATATATATATATATATATATATATATATATATATATATATATATATATATATATATATATATATATATATACTACCTGCTCTTTCTCTCTCTTTCTTTACTATATATATATTCTGCACACACCTACACACACTTTACTACTTACGACTTATACACACATTCACTATGACCCTTACATTTAACACTTATAGCGCCTCTAAACACACACACACACACACACACAGATACACTTACGCTCCACACACTCGATATTTTTGATGCTCAGCATTAATGCCTCAACATTGATGCCTCTGCAGCATTAATGCTCCATTGATGCCTCAACTTCTGAAGGTTCATCTTTGATGACTCATCTTTGATGACGTCATCTTTGATACCATCTATATTGATGATTCATCTTTGATGAGGAAATCATCTTTGATGGCTCATCTCCACCCTACATCAAAGAACAGAGTTAATATTAATGTTTTCCCCTAGTTCTCATAAGCTAACCACCAGGGCTCAGCGTGCGCCCTCCTTGATCCTGGTCCCCCGCAGGTGCGACCCGCCGCGTTCCGCCGCGCGAGCGCCCGCGAACAATATTTCCGCGTACCCGCCCGCGCGTGCGCCCGCAGGCGCAATATTCCTGCGGGAATGAAAAATATATATACTATAAGTCATTCATTTTTTTTTATACTTAAACATTTCAAAATTTCTTTTCAAATATACTATGAGTCAGTGTTTTTATTTCACTTAAACATTTTTATTGGCTTGCATTTTTCACTTGAACCTAAAACTGTAACTCATTACAGACCTATTATTTAACACATATATTTATTAACATTATTTTTTCTTTTATATTTTTTTACTTAATACTTTTTAATTTATAAATTTTTAAAAATTGTATGTAAGAAGAAAAAAAACCAGAGTGGCTGATATATAATCATTTTATTTTACTACAATTGTACGAAATTTTACTAAAAACATTAACATTACATACCTTAAAGCAGTAAATCAGTAAATCAATAGAGGTGTTACCTAACACCTAGGGGAATAGTATGCTTTTGTTTTACTGCTTTACTGCTTTAACTCGTGTTTTACTGCTTTAACTCATGTTTTATTGCTTTAACTCACATGTTTTACTGTTTTAACTCACATATTTATTAACATTACATACCTTAAAGCAGTAAATCAGTAAATCAATAAGAGGTTAGTTACCTAACACCTAGGGATAGTATCTAACTTTGTTTTACTGCTTTACTGTTTAACTCATGTTTTACTGCTTTAACTCATGTTTTTACTGCTTTAATATATGTTTACTGTTTTAACTTTCGCATATTTATTAACATTATGCCCTTAAAACGATAGAGTCAGTAAATCAATAGAGATGTTACCTAACACCTAGGGGGGATTAGTATGCTTTTGTTTTACTGCTTTACTGTTTTAACTCATGTTTTACTGCTTTAACTCATATGTTTTACTGCTTTAACTCATGTTTTACTGCTTTAACTCATATGTTTTACTGCTTTAACTCATATGTTTTACTGCTTTAACTCATATATTTATTAACATTATGTTTTTTATTTTGTTTTAATACTTTTTATTTATTTTTGTTTTAATACTTTTATTTATTTTATTATTTTATTTTTTTATTATTTTATTTTTATTTTATTATTCCATACTTAGTGTTACTTCATTTTTATTAATTATTATTTTTTAGAACACACATACACACACACACACACACACACACACACACACACACACACACACACACACACACACTTACACTTATACACACATTCACTATGACACTTACATTTACCCATAGACACTTACATTTACACTTCTACACACATTCACTATACAGAATCACTTATACACACATTCACTATGACACTTACATTTACCTATCATAGACACTTACATTTGCACTTATACACACATAGTCCACCTGCTTACACACACACACTTACACTTATACACACATTCACTATGACACTTACATTTACCCATAGACACTTACATTTACACCACACACACAAGTGCCACACACACACATATTTACCCCACACTCACACACAGATTTGCCACACACACACACACATACACACACACACACACACACTACTTACACATATAACGTATAATTTATTAAAACATTTTTATGTTTTAATTAAACACATACATTTATAGTACTCATTCAAATATAACTAAAATTGTTCAAAGTTTCTTAAAACTTCTATAATAAATCAATCATTATCTTTGAACAAAAAATTTATTATTAACTGTTAATACTTTTTGTTTATAAATTTTATAACTATCAAGTTTTAAAATAACTTTTACTCAAATTTTTAACATTTTATTAAAAACACATGTTTTAAATTACCTTAAAGCAATAAATCAGTAAATCAGTAAAGGCAAGCCCCCTAGCACCCTCTACACCAAGCTATGCCATGTTCTATTGGCTTACTGCTTTACATCATCTTCAGCCATCAATAAGTATAAAAATAACAAAAAAAGTTCTTCTCTGTTAATATAACATGTATTTTATTAAATCATTCTAAGTTTTATTTAAAAATAACAATTATTCACTTATTACTATATTATTCACTCGATGTTAACTTCAAAATATTTTCAAGTTTTTAATAATTGGATTTTCTTTATTATTGTGTCGTATCTATGGCCCATTGACGTCCATCACGAGAAAACATGACCCACACTCCTTACAGATGATACGAAACTGACTCTACTCTGTAGTGTGTTGAAATAACTACTTTAGGTCTAAATTTAGGATAATCCTTTTCTATCCCAGGGCGATTTAGGCCTAATTCCCGGTCAAAATATTTCAAACTGACCTTTTCTGTAAAATGTGGTGCAATAACTACGTTAGGCCTAAATTTGGGTATAAATTTAGGATAAAAACCTTTGTATCAGGCTGATTTAGCCTAATACTGGAATCAAAGGTAATTCCAGTATAGACAAGAATCATTGTTATTATAAATATATTTCAAACTGAAACATGATGGATCGGTAAGATCCTTTAAGCAGATAAGAAGGAAATGTTTTCCTTACTTGTGATTGGTCGGGTAATCCTTATCTCTATATGACCTCGTATGTGATTGGTCGAGAATTATTTTATCGTCTTTTTGGTTTTAAGGTATGTAAAAACATGTTTTTCATATCCTCCTGGGGTTCGTTTATTTAAACTCTTAACATACATGTAAATATTTATTTAAGAAAGTAAAAATAAGGATAATAAAAACTTTACTATTTAATTAGAAATTTAATAATCCTTATCTTACAATCTGAAAAATTTATATATGTATATATATATATATATATATATATATATATATATATATATATATATATATATATATATATATATATATATATATATATATATATATATATATATATATATATATATATATATATATATATATATATATATATATATATATATAAGGCTAAAATTAAATATATACAAGAGTGTTAAATATATTTACAATGATTTTATATATATAAGGTTCACATTAAATATAATACAGGAATATTATTATATATAACACTTCCACATACATTTTACACATGATGTTTACGATTATTTTATATTAAAATTCTCCAAATCTTTGCAGATATGCCAATCATTTATATCATTATCGATGATATAGTTTCGTATCTCAATAATACCTTCAGTTAACACATATGTAAAAAGTTCCCGCTCAGATATCATAGTATATTTACATTCTGGGCCACCTGCATAAATACTTTCTTGCCATTGTTTTCTAAGTAGATAAATGAATTTCTGTACGTCTATAGAACTTAGGAAGCGATCGATGATGAGCGTAGGATCATCGATCAGGGTTTTCTTAAATGCGTAGTATTCTTAGTATAACATGTAATGAATTACGGTTACGTAATTAGATAACACATATGTCTTCTTCATCTGCATTAACATTCGCCTACGCACCTCTAACATATATCTCAGCTGCGTATGCCTGAAATGTAGAATCCAAATGATGTAGGTTCAAATACGGCTGTTTCATTATTTCTCTCCCATAATCTAACTTTCAAACTGATTATGTTTTGATGTTTATAAAATGCTAGAGTAAGTTGCTTATCACTGGTTTCTTCGCACAGGCTAATAACTGTTTCGGTCCAGTTTAAAGCTAGGCTTGGTTTAAAGTATTCTGTAAGCCACTCTTCAATGTGTGATTACATATACAAAGTAATTCATCTGGACTCATGAAAATACGCTTTGTATTATAACATGGTGATTGGGTAGTACACTTGAAAAATTCAAATCCATCGGGTTTTCTTTTATATAAGAATGAAACCCTACTTCCTGGGATCTTGGTTTCCCACTGGACAATGTCTTGTATTGAGGTATACCTGCTAAGGTGAATCATGATATACACTTAGTGAAAATAGAACACTTTTATTACAAATCAGAGAGCTTGTGCACCGCTTAACAGCTAAAACGAGTATGATTTTAAAATGAGTTTGGGGCCTAAAACACGCATCCTCAAATATAATTTTCATCCAATCACAGGTAAGGTTCAGGATATAAAACATGTTTCATACCACAAGATAAAATAATTCTCGACCAATCACATACGAGGTCATATAGAGATTCTCCGACCAAACACAAGTAAGGAAAACATTTCCTTCTTATCTGCCAAAGGATCTTACCGATCCATCATGTTTCAGTTTGAAATATATTTATAAATCAATGATTCTTGTCTATACTAGAATTACCTTTTGACCTGGTAGTATTAGGCTTAAATCAGCCTGGGATACAAAAGGTTTATCCTAAATTTGCTGCTAGAATTTAGGTAATTTAGGCCTAACGTAGTTATTGCACCACATTTTACAGAAAAAGGTCAGTTTGAAATATATTTTGACCTGGAATTAGGCCTAAATCGCCCCGGGGTACAAAAAGGATTATCCTAAATTTAGGCCTAAAGTAGTTATTTCAACACATTTTACAGAGAGAGGTCAGTTTCGTATCTGTAAGGAGTGCGGGTTGTTGTGTTTTCTCGTGATGGATTGTCAATGTACATAGATAATAATAATAATAATAAAGAAAATCCGAATTATTTAAAAAACTTTGAAATATTTTTAGTTAACATCGAGCGAATATTTTAAATAAAAACTTAGAATGATTTTAATAAAATACATGTTATATTAACAGAGAAGAACTTATTTTGTTATTTTTATACTTATTGCATGGCTAAAGATGATGTAAAGCAGTAAGTCAGTAGAACAAAACGTGGCATAGCTTGATGTAGAGGGGTGCTAGGGAGGCTTGCCTTACTGATTTACTGATTTATTGCTTTAGGGTATGTAAAATATGTTTTTAGTAAAATTTCATAAAATTTTAGTAAAGGTTATTTTAAAAACTTGATAATTATAAAAAATATAAACAAAAAAAAGTATTAATTTAATAATAAATTCTTTGTTCAAAGATAATGAGTTTGTTTTATAATATAGAAGTTTTAAGAAACTTTGAAATAATTTTAGTTATATTTGAATGAGTAATATAAATGTACGTGTTTAATTAAAACATAAAATGTTTTAATAAATTATACGTTATATGTGTAAGTGAGTGTGCGTGTGTGTGTGTGTGTGTGTGTGTGTGTGTGTGTATGTATGTGTGTGTGTGTGTAAGTAAATCTGTGTGTGTGAGTGTAAGGGAAGTAAATCTGTGTGTGTGTGTAAAGTAAATCTGTGTGTGTAAATAAATCTGTGTGTGTAAGTATTGTCTGTAGGTAATCTTAAGTATGTCATAGTGAATATGTGTGTGTGTGTGGTGTCAGAGTGAATGTGTGTATAAGTGCAAGTGTGTGTGTGTCTGTGTGTGTGTGTATAAGTGCAAATGTAAGTGTCTATGGGTGATATGTAAGTGTCAGAGTGAATGTGTAGTATAAGTGTCATAGTGAATATGTTTTGTATAAGTGTAAGTGTGTGGCTGTGACCGCATAATGTATAAGTGTAAATGTATGGCAAAAGTGTCTATGGGTAAAAAGCCATAAAAATAATATAAGTGTCATAGTGAATGTGTGTATAAGTGTCATAGTGAATGTGTGTATAAGTGTAAGTGTGTGTGTGTGTGTGTGTGTGTGTGTGATGAAATAAAATAATATATATGTATAAGTGTATGTGTGTGTGTGTGTGTGTGTATGTGTGTTCTAAATAATAATAACAATAGGCATGAAGTAAATAACACTAAGTATAATAATAAAAATAAAAATAAAATAATAAAAATAAATAAAAATAATAAAATAAATAAAAAGTATTAAAACAAAATAAATAAAAAGTATTAAAACAAAATAAAAAACATAATGTTAATAAATATATGAGTTAAAGCAGTAAAACATGAGTTAAAGCAGTAAAACATATGAGTTAAAGCAGTAAAACATGAGTTAAAGCAGTAAAACATATGAGTTAAAGCAGTAAAACATGAGTTAAAGCAGTAAAACATGAGTTAAAGCAGTAAAGCAGTAAAACAAAAGCATACTAGTCCCTTTGTTGTTAGGTAACATCTCTATTGATTTACTGATTTACTGCTTTAAGGTATGTAATGTTAATAAATATGCGAGTTAAAGCAGTAAAACATATAAGTTAAAGCAGTAAAACATGAGTTAAAGCAGTAAAACATGAGTTAAAACAGTAAAGCAGTAAAACAAAAGCATACTAATCCCCCTAGGTGTTAGGTAACACCTCTATTGATTTACTGTTTTAATTTATGTAGTGTTAATAAATATGTGAGTTAAAACAGTAAAACATGTGAGTTAAAGCAATAAAACATAAGTTAAAGCAGTAAAACACGAGTTAAAGCAGTAAAGCAGTAAAACAAAAGCATACTATTCTAGGTGTTGGGTAACACCTCTATTGATTTACTGATTTATACTGGAGCTATAATAATGTTAATGTTTTTAATAAAATTTCGTACAATTGTAGTAAAATAAAATGATTATATATCAGACACTCTGGTTTTTTTCTTCTTACATACAATTTTTAAAAATTTATAAATTAAAAAGTATTAAGTAAAAAAATATAAAAGAAAAAATAATGTTAATAAATATATGTGTTAAATAATAGGTCTGTAATGAGTTACAGTTTTAGGTTCGCGAAAATGTTTTTAATAAAAATGTTTAAGTATGAAATAAAAATGAATGACTCATAGTATATTTGAAAAGAAATTCTTTGAAATGTTTAAGTATGAAATAAAAATGAATGACTCATAGTCTGTCCGCTCCTGAGCCCACCACGGAACCTTGCGCTGCGGCGGGCTTTTATTGGCAGGCAGTACGCGCAGATGGCGCGCTACTGCGGGCGCGGCGAGGCGGGAACCGCGGAATATTGCGCCGCGCGTGACACGCGGCGGAGGCGGGAACGCCTGGAAATAATGTATTGCCTGCGGGCGCTCGCGGCGGCGAGCGGGAACGCGGCGGGTCGCACCTGCCTGTGGGTGCAGGGGCGATCATCTGCGCTTGCAGGGGGCGCACGCGCTGCGCCCTGGTGACCAGCTTATGAACCAGGGAAAATATTAATATTAACTCTGTTCTTTGATGTAGGAGTGGAATGAGGCCATCAAAGATGATTTTATCAAAGATGAATCATCAATATAGATGGTACATCAAAGATGACGTCATCAAAGATGAGTCATCAAAGATGAACAGCCTTCAAAGTTGAGGCATCAATGCTGAGGCATTAATGCTGAGACATCAATGCTGAGGCATTAATGCTGAGGCATCAAAACTGAGAAGTGTGGGAGTGTAAGTGTAAGTGTATCTGTGTGTGTGTGTGTGTGTGTGTGTGATGTAAGTGCTTATAAGTGTCTGCTTAAGTGTGTATAAGTGTCAGAGTGAATGTGTGTATAAGTGTCGCCCAATTAATATGTAGTTGTCTG
>JABUQX010096395.1:0-2500 GCA_015478945.1 Trachelipus rathkii
ATTATGCTTCGATTTTATTGTTATTTATATGTTTTATTATAGTTTTGTATCCTGAGGATGGGAACAGCTTGTTTCCGAAACGTTGAATAAAGTTTTACGGTTGGGATGTTCAGACTATTGGTGCTCCTTTTTATTATTAAATGTCGTTTCCCAAAAAATAGAAGCCGGAACGAAATATTAAGACGAAGATATGGCCAAGCTTCCATACAGTCCATCCGAAAACTGGAGAACTTGTACAACCGATCGGAGAAGCTCAAGTTGGATTTACTATTCCTCAACACATGCAAGGCTTACCAGGTTATCCCCAAATTTATAAGGTTTAAACTATTCACTAAAAGATTATATAATAGCAACCTATACAAAGGGTTTCAATTTAAGTTACTTAATAATGAGATATCCTTTAAAAAGAAATCGTTAACCTCGACCAATAAACAATACCAACTTTGTCTTTTAGAGGTAAAGAATTTGCTTTCTTATATAGACTTTTTATATATTACTAACAAATTAGCGGTTCATTCTTCCAAAATTGTAAATGACCATAAATTGAGACACGAGAAGAAATTAAAGTCTCTTAACTTGAACCTGATTAACACTAATCCTGATAATTTAATTTTTAATTACTCCTCTAAAATACTATCATTAGATGAGAAAAGAATTCTAAGTTTGGGTCTTAACTTTTGTTTACCGCGTTTTCGCATTGATTATTTAAAATACTTGCAATCTTTCGAAAAACTAATTTATATACTTAAACCTTTTGATATTTACAAAGCCGATTTTAAATTAGTCACCCATAAAATAAAACAAATTGCTTTCAACTACTATTATAAGTTTAAACCTTCAAAAGTGTTTTCCTTTTTGATTTCTAAAAAAGATTTTTTCATTTTAAAATCCCTTCAATCTGATCATTCTTTAATTTTTTGCAAACCTGATAAAGGCCTTGGAACAGTTATTTTAAATAGGTCTGACTATATTGACAAAGTAACTAATATTCTCTCTGATACTTCAAAATTTAAACTGTTGAAAAATGTAGATCCCTTGAAACTTTCACTAAATTTAGAAGATAAACTAAATAGAAACTTACGTAAGCTTTTGAAATTTGAAAAAATAAATAAATCTACTTTCGATATGTTGTATTCCAGGGGCTCATCCCCCGGTATCCTGTACGGTCTGCCTAAGGTCCATAAACCAAACATCCCGATTCGTCCCATATTAGCAGCTTATACAACCCACAACTATAACCTTGCAAAGTTTTTAGTCCCCCTCTTATCCCCCTTCGCCTCAAATTCTTACACCATACGCAATTCTTATGATTTTAAGGACTGGCTATTTTCCATCAATAATTTACACACTTTTCATATGACTAGTTTTGATATTGAGTCCCTCTACACAAATATTCCTACCGATGATGTCATTAATCTTATCATTAATACTATTTTCAGTTCTACAGATAATTTCAATAATTTTAATAGACAGGAATTCAAGTACCTACTCGATTTGGCAACTAAGGACACTTATTTCTTCTTTAATAATGAACTATATTGCCAATCAAATTCGTTAGCTATGGGCTCTCCCCTTAGCGCTACCTTAGCAAACTTTTATCTTAATCATTATGAAACTATGTGGTTGAACCAATGTCCCCCCCAGATCAAACCTTCTTTTTATAAGAGGTACATGGATGACACCTTTTTACTATTAGGCAGAACAGGACACGGGGATACTTCCTTTTTTTAATTATCTTAATGCTCAACTCCACAACATTAAATTCACTAGAGAAGAAGAAAGCAACAATTCTCTGTCCTTCCTCGATCTTATAATTAATAAATCCTCTTTCGACTTCACCACAGAGATTTATAGGAAAAAGACATTCACTGGACTTGGTTTGAACTTTTTTAGTCACACCCCCCTTTTATACAAATGTAACAGCATAAAAACTCTACTACATAGAGCCTACCATTTATCTTCCTCCTATTTTTTAATGCATAAAGAATTTAATTTCCTTCATAAATTTTTCACTTCAAACTATTTCCCTTCTTCATTAATCTACAGATCCATTAATTCTTATTTAAATTCCAAATTCGACCCTAAACTAATCTATAGTCAACCCAAAAAAAGAGATCTTTTCGTCAGTTTGCCCTATTACGACCCCATATACCTAAAATTAAAAAAAGACCTATCACAAGTATTGCAGGACCTCTACCCCCAACTCAACATCAATCTCATCTTCACTTCCTCGTTTAACATCTCATCTATTTTAAATCATAAGGATAGAACTCCCGTTGCTCTTAAGTCCTCTGTTGTATACAAATTTTCTTGTGATGGCTGCGCAGCCATCTACGTGGGTAGCACCCTGCGGCAACTTACAGTTAGGATCGACGAGCACCGGGGTGTTTCTTCTCGGACTAACAACTTTCTCTGTTCCCCAGCCCACTCCACCATCAGAGATCATTCTCACACTAATAACCACCCTCTTAATCACTCCCATTTCAATATACTCGCACAA
>JABUQX010096395.1:10000-15000 GCA_015478945.1 Trachelipus rathkii
AAATGTATTCAGTTTTCATAGCTATCATAGTTTTTTTTACATACATGGGACATCTAATCTGGAGGCTGACCTCTATATATATATTATATATATATATTATATATATATATTATATATATATAGTATATATATATATATATATGATATATATATATATACTATATATATATATATTCATAATATATATAAATATATCTCAGAGGTGGATGTTCCGGCAATTTAAATCCGCAATTCGCATTGGCAATGGCAAAATAAATTGAGGAATTGCAATTGCGCTGACTAAAAATGTGTGTGGAATTGCAGTTTAGCGGAATGCATATATCAGTTTCGCCAGTTAGAGACTACTACCAAAAAAATTGTGGAGTTTCAGTGGAAATGCAAAATTTATAGTCCACAATTTTTACACGTTGGCCCTCTTTTGTACGTTGATAGCAACACCGAAAAATCTTTTTTTTTTTTTTTTTTTTCTTTTCTCAAGAATCATTTTTAAACAGATTTCTTTTAAATTTCTTGATGTAAAATTATCAATATTATAAAGTGAATTGAGTGTTACTATTAATCGACCGATTCTCAATATCGATAATATTTTAGTTCTAGATTGTCCTATAAAGTTATAATCGATATTGACCATTTATTTGTAGCAACACTTTTTCTTAATAGCAGACGGGTATATTTATTTCCAACATTGCAATTTATCAATTTTTGTGCCCTGACATTTGCTCTGATTTTTTTATATTTAATCAACTGAAGGCGGTAACAATTGAGAAAAATTCGTTTTTTTTTTATCATATTTCTGAGAATGTGCGTATATATATACTGGTATAATAATACAATGCTTAAACAAGTTAAAATAAGCAGTGGTAATTACTATTTAGTAATACAGATACATTAAACGTGAGGAATAAAATGTGGTGGTAAAATTGCATTAACATGTGTCTTGGAGCTTAATTCCATTATAATTATCATATTTTTTACCATTTATTGATAAATATTTCATGTATCTATTTATAAATTTTAATATTACATATTTTTACCATAATTTTATGAACGTGTCACACCAAATTCAGATAAATTGTATTGTACAGTCAACATAAATGATGAAAAAAATAAAACATTGTACCAACATCGAAATTCTAAACAAAGTAATTATATAAATATATATACTATATATAACTATAATATATATCTATATATATTATAATATAATATATATATATATATTAATATATATATATATATATATATATAATATATATATATATATATATTTATAAACTGTTACCATACGCTTTTTAAAATAAATATCAAATTTTGGGGGGAAGGGAAATTTACTCCATTTCCGAGCTGTCAATAATAAAAAGCTGCTAAAGCTATTTTAGTTATCTTTTTCCATCCAGTAACTCAAGTTATCTTTTTCCATCCAGTAACTCAAGTTACCTTTTAGCGTCAGTAACGCAAGTTACCTTTTTCCAACCAGTGACTCGTTACGTTTTCCATCCCGTAACGAAAAGTTACCTTTTTTCATCGGTATCTCAAGTCAAGTTAAGTTACGTGAAATATTAAAAGGTGAAAGTTCATAAATCCTAATCAACATTTTTACATAACTTCTAGATTGGTTTACGGATTCTTCATAGGAATTGAGCTGGCACTTTTATTGGAATATTATTGCTTTAACAGTTTTCATTGGTTGCTAGCAGTGCTTAAATTACACTCAGAGGATTGTTTAGTAACTTCATGGTGTGTAGGTTTGTTCGTGTGAGTGTCCGGGTCTTGTAAGTATTTTGTTGATTTCATTTATCTAGGTAACTTTACCATTGTCCTTATTAAGTAACTCATCAGAGTCGCCTTTATCAAGTTCTTCGTAGTTGCCTTAGTAACTCTTCTGAGTTGCTCTTAGTGACTCTTTCGGAGTTGCCCTTATCAAGTAACTCTTCGGATTTGCCTTTATCAAGTAACTCTTCGTGCCCTTAAGTAACTCTTCTGAGTTGCCTTATCAAGTAACTCTTCGGAGTTGCCCTTACAAAGTAACTCCGAGTTGCCCTTATCAAGTAAACTCTTCGAGTGCCTTGATGCAAGTAATCTTCTGAGTTGCCCTTATAAAGTAACTCTTCGGAGTTGCCCTTAACAGTAACTCTTCGAAGTGCCCTTATCAGAGTAACTCTTCGGAGTTGCCGTTATCAAGTAACTCTCGGAGTTGTCCTTATCAAAGTAACTTTTCGGAGTTGCCCTTATCACAAGTAACTCTTCGGAGTTGCATTTATCAATCAGGTGGCTCTTCAGAGTCACAATCGTCTTTAACTACATTGCTGAGAAGGAAAGGGGTCACAAACTTCGCAAACTTCCCCTATGAGAGATTAATATTCTTTCAAACAACCAAGAATGTGTCGCCTTCCAAATCATTCTTTACATCATTGGTGAGTTGTGATCCATTTTCTTTGTTTTAGGTAATGTATTCAAAATCACTTATATCTCTCTTTCTTTACAATACAGCACGCCACGGGACGGAATAGGAATGTCCTGCTTTAGACCATCATCATAGAGTTGTGCAGAAAAAAGAAGCCCATTATCGTTGCAGAGATGACTATTTATTTAACATCTGCTTCTGTTTATATAATTTTAAAGAATTGGGCAGATTTACATTATTTGTTTCAATAATTTATAATTAAAACTATTTTTGTACCAACTATAGCTGTATTTTTGTTTCAATAAAATATGCGAAAAGAGCAAGATGTGTTTTTTCAAATATCATTTTCCTTTTTATCATTTTCCTTTTTTGATTTTTAGAGAAATCAGTCGAGCAATGTTCAATGAATTTTTGGATTTAGAACCTAAAATTGGTCCACGTAAAATCATAATTTTTCAGATAACGGATAGTCAAAAACTTGGCCGGATACCGGATAGTTTTTGGTCTGCAGTCCTATATATATATATATAATATAAATATATATAATATATATATATATATTATATATATATATATATATATATATATATTATATATATATATATAATAATATATATTATAGAAAGAGATATAATATAATATAAACATATAATATATATCTGATATATATATATATATATATATATATATATATAAACGCTCTTCCTTTATATTTTTAGAAAGACTGTCAAACACAGACAAAGATTTAAATACTTGACATTAATTGCAGTAATTTAAAATTTAAAATAAATGAAAAAAAATTATATTAAATTTGTTTGGTCTTAGCAGTCCTAAAATATGAAATTAAAAATAAGGAAAACAAATCCAATTTAGAGTTCCTTAAATTTAATTTAGCTCACATTTATTTAAATTTATATATAAAATTAAGAAAAAATATTAAAATTTATTTATGTAAAAATAATAAAAATAAAATTAAACGATTTTAGTTCCCATTAGCAATAGAATTTCGGGGGAAAAAAAGGACAAATAAAGGCTCTCTGAGTCTTCTGCAAAATGAAAAGCAAAAAATTTTTTTTTCATCGCAAATCAAGTCGACCTTATAAAAGGCTAAGGATTGAAAAGAATGACAGAAAATTAGAAATAATTGGGAAAAAAGGATAACAAGAATAAAAAAAATATAAAGTACAAATATGGTTAATAAGGAGAGAGCGAAGTATAAAGGGATGTGGCATAAAAATATCAAAACACTTGATAATATATATATATATATATATATATATATATATATATATATATGAATGTAATATATATATATATATATATTTATAATATATTATATATATATATATATAATATATATATATATATATACTTCTTGAAAAAGAATAAAATAAAAAAAAATATAAAAATATATATATATAATATATATATATATAATATATAAATATATATATATATATATATATATAATATATTATATATATATATATATATATATATATATTATGTATAGATATATATATATTATTTATGTTATATAATATATATATATATATAAATATATATATATAATATATTATATATATCTTAAAAAAATAAAATAAAAAGATATATATATATATATATATATATATATATATGGGCCCTTTTAAAATTCTTTCAAGATATTTTTGGGTTCTTGGTATATAGGGCTATATGACTTGTGTTGATGATTTAAAAATCATAAAATCAAATGACGATTATTCAATGTAAAGTATAAAATACAACAATTCTCCCTTTATTGAGATTCTGCTCTTTTATCTTCTAAAGTTTCGATGAGCAGTCACAGCCTTTCCTGCGTTTCACCTCCCTTGCTTGAAAGTTGAGCTTGTTTGTAATTCGGATTTCTTTTTTCCTTAGAGCAAGCAAGTTGGTATTCGAGTCCGACTGGTATGAAGAAGGAGTGGAAGTGATGGGAGAGATGTGCTCAACAAGGCAGGTGAAGCCTTTTACACAATTTATTTCGCATTTATAGTCAAAATTTTGCCTTACGCAAATTTGGCATAAGTAAGAACCTAATTTTAATTTTTACGAATATTATAATGAGGGTGCTATATATTCCACTCTAATTCACGGTTATCATCGGGTAATAGTATAATAAATACTATATGAAGAAATCAATAATCATTCAATACAGTAAATATTTTGGGCATTCGAAATGCAAAATGTAATCAACATGTCAAGACTAAATAAAAAAAAGACAATTTATGGCAATGACAGTCACAAATATAGGCAAATCAAGATTATAGCCGAAGACATAAGACACATACAAAACTATTGGGGGAAAAAATGGGTAAGAAGAGAAACTAACAACAACAAAAAAATTTTTAAAAAAAAAAGTTTAATAAAATAAAAAAAAACAAAAAAAATTTTCCCAAAAAAAAATTATTTTAAATTAAATTTCCCAAAATATAAGCATATTGATTTATCCGGTAAATATAAGCAACCATTACAAACTTTGAATTCAGAAAATACAAATGTTGATATAAAATGATTTAGGATATCGCACGCAAGTTGTTATGAAAATATCACTTGACGATGAATCGTGGAATTTTGA
>JABUQX010096395.1:20000-22500 GCA_015478945.1 Trachelipus rathkii
AGTTCGACAGGCAAATAGAAATTAGAGAGATTCATTGAGAGAGAAAATTAGAGAGACTCACTGAGAAAGATAATTAGAGAGACTCAGTGAGAGATAAAAATAGACTCAATGAGAGAGAAAATTAGAGACTCAATGAGAGAAAAAATTAGAGACTCAGTGAGAAAGAAAATTAGAGACTCAGTGAGAGAGAAAAAATTAGAGACTTATTGAGAGAGAAAATTAGAGAGAATCAGTGAGAGAAAAAATTAGAGAGACTTAGTGAGAGAGAAAATTAGGGAGACTCGGTGAGAGAGAAAAAATTAGAGATACTCGATAAGAGAGAAAATTAAAGAGACTCAATGAGAGATAAAATTAGAGAGACTCAATGAGAGAGAAAATTAGAGAGACTCAGTGAGAAAGAAAATTAGAGACTCAGTGAGAGAGAAAAAATTAGAGACTTAATGAGAGAGAAAATTAGAGAGACTCAGTAAGAGAGAAAGTTAGAGAGACACAGTGAGAGAGAAAGTTAGAGAGACTCAGTGAGAGAGAAAATTAGGGAGACTCGGTGAGAGAGAAAAAATTAGAGATACTCGATAAGAGAGAAAATTAAGGAGACTCAATGAGAGATAAAATTATAGAGACTCAATGAGAGAGAAAATTAGGGAGACTCAGTGTAAGAGAAAAATTACAGACTCAATGAGAGAGAAAATTAGAGAGACTCGGTGAAAGAGAAAATTAGAGAGACTAGGTGAGAGAAAATTAGAGAGACTCAATGAGAGAGAAAAAATTAGAGAGACTTAGTGAGAGAGAAAATTAGAAGGACTCAATGAGAGAGAAAATTAGAGAGACTAGGTGAGAGAGAAAAAATTAGATAGACTCAGTGAGAGAGAAAATTAGAAGGACTCAGTGAGAAAGAAAAAGTTGATAAGACGAAGAGTTCTAGACTCCAAACTTTCAATTAAGGCTGCGTGAGTGCAGCCACCTAAGATGCGTGAAACATGTTCCGTACTGGCGAGAACGACACTTCTTTGAAAAACAAGCAGCGTAGGTGGAGCGAAAATAATTTCAAAGTGCTTGATAAACACAACCTCTTAAACTTGCTTAGAAAAAGAGAAAAATGTGATTCTTCTAAGAAAAGTCAAGAGGAAAAGAGATACCAAGAATATTAATTTAAGGTCAAACGAAAGTTATAATATATATATATATATATATATATATATATATATATATATATATATATATATATATATATATTATATATATATATATATATATATATATATATATATATATACGGTATATATATAAAGAGAGAATTGAGGATGCGAATACCGTATGAGGATATTTCTCTTAAACCTCAGAGTAAAGCCTCATTTTACTGCTATTCTCCCTAATAGATTTATTGATTTAATATACAAACAAGAACAAACAAACAAACGAAATAAAAAAAGAAACATAAAAAAGAAGGCCAAAAAAAGAAACAAAAAAAAAAAGAATGCAATGTTTTCTTCTTACTAACCGAATATTTAATAATCCCGCCGAGAACAGATCTCGAGAATTTTAATGGTGCTACTTAGTCACTTCCCGTACACATTCTCTGTGTATCTATTTTCTGTGTAGGTTGTAGTTGTACGTGTGTATACTTGTGTAAAATTCTGGATTTTATTACAATTAATATTACTTATAGGTGAATGGGATCAAGGAGTTAAGATTCGAGTCTCTTAGTTTAAGAAGTTAGAAATGATTTATTAGTTATACGTGCTTGAAAATGTAGAAATTATAAAGTAAAATATTTGGTATAGCTTAAGCAAATTTCTGATGTATATGAAAACGATTTTTTAACGAAATATCGAGTGATGTCGATATTTTATATCGATTAATGGCTTAAAAATACAATGGTCTGGTACATGTTAGGATCGTTGCTTAGGTTAATAATGTTCGGTTAGGTTAAGTTTTTTTTAAGGTATTTTTAGGATATTAACTTTTGAATCATTAGGAGCCTTTTTTTATTTTTATGGTAAGTTAATAGATATATCGATATAATATTTTCGATATATGTCAGAAACTTTCTGATATATATCGATCGGCTTAAATCAGAAAATCAGAAAGTTCTTTATATATATATTGAATGTATTTTTAATTTCTGCAAATATTGTGTAATATCGATCTTTTGTATCGATTTATTACAAGCAATTACATATATATGCTACAGGTTAGAGGTGGTCCTTAGTTTAATACAGTTTTGTTAGGTTAAGGTTTGATAGACATTGTTACGTTAGCAGCTATTTATACGTTATTGGTCTTGCTTAGTTTCCTACTGCTGGGTTAAGAGATATAACAATATATCAATATAATACCATCGATATATATGTCTGAAACTTTATTAAGGTTTCCCACATATTTCACACATACGTAAAACTAAGTAATTAATAAAACTGAATTCATTAAGCTACTGTATGGAAAACATACTGTGCTGTGTAGCGCTTGAATAACGCTAACAGAAGATTGAAAGAAAGTGAGC
>JABUQX010096395.1:32500-40000 GCA_015478945.1 Trachelipus rathkii
ATTTTATTATGGGGCATATATAGAAAATTCAAAATATATATATATATATATATATATATATATATATATATATATATATATATATATATATATATATATATATATATATATATAATAACATATACATAGATATATATATATATATATATATATGTGTGTGTGTTTGTGTGTGTGTGTGGTGTGTGTGTGTGTGTGCTCCAATTTATGAAAAATATGATAAAAGTCGGCGAGGTAATCTGCTTCTTTATTATTTGGTATGCTCCAACCCTCCGGCGCACACTACCGTGGTTCAGTCGGTAGAGCGACAGAATCGCATGGCAAGGGCCCGGGGTTCGATCCCTAGTCCGGATCATAGGTGGAAATTACCTAGAGAAGTTCCCCTCCTAGAATAGGACTATGCCCGTTGGGTGTGAACTTTTATTAAAATACACACAGAGAAGTTCCCCTCCTAGAATAGGACTATGCCCGTTGGGTGTGAACTTTTATTAAAATGCACACACATACACACACGCGCGCACACACACACAGACAAAGTGACTCCATTATGAAAAGTCAGATATTGAAATACCAATAGGCATTTCCAGGACAACTTTGCCTCACGTTGGTTTCAATAAAGAGAAACTGCAGCTACCTTGGTTGTTAGTTGCAAGTGGAATCATTGATCAGCTCACCACTTTATTTGTTTTTTTTAGGGCTCATGCCGCCATAGCTTAAATTTCAGTTTTAAAGATTGTGGGAAAACTCCAAAATAACATATTGCTATTGCAGCTGGGTAGAGTCAGACTAGTTAAAGATTCATCGTTCATTGGCGAATCAGTCGTGAACAATGTGATTGTTCACTGATGATAGAGCTTAGGTCTAACAACCGTCTTGTTTGAGTTGATGCGCAGATTTTTGTCTCTGCATCAATTATAAACTAAATTTATGGCCTTTTGCATAGTTTCCGTTAAGAGTTTAATATACTACTTGTCCTAATAGTGATTGAAAGGTAAGTAGCAGTATCCCTGTACCTCAAATCCTAATTTACTAAGTCTTGTGAGAGATCTAAATTATAGTCCACAATTAAGGGAGGTAAAACCCCTCCTTGGGCAATCCCTTGATGACCGTAAGAGTGGTCATTTTACCATCCTTCCCTCCCCACAGTTCAGTTGTGACTCGTCTCTCCCTCAATATTTCTTTTATTCAACCAATTGTTGGGACTCAACTACTTTTGCAGTTGATGCAAATTCCATTGTTTTATATAAGGTGTTCTCGAAGAAACATTCTGTAATTAACGTTCTAGGGACTTTTTTAATCTTTCCACTAAACTGCGTATTGTACTAACTTTTGCACTGCCTGATTGATAATCATATTGGTTTGAATGAATCTCATTTTTATTGAGGTTTCAGCCCTAACACGGCAATCAAGACCTTTCTGCATTATCTTGATAATGAATGAGGTTAATCCTACAGGTAGATAAGACCTCTTATCTCCTGTCTTTAGAATAAAATCTACCAGTGCAGTGCACCACAGTTAAAGATATACTTAATGGCACAGTTCGCCCTGAAGACCTACACTAGAAGAGGAAGAAACTCAGGTCCTTACTGAAGCGGAATTGGGACGACCATTATTAGAAAGAGAAAACGAGGTCTAGAATTTTTTTATAATTTGTACAGCATTCTGGTAGCGTAGTTTAATCTCACCTATCTCTTACCATCACATTCCATCTCTCTGAGGAAAACGTTTTATATATGCAAGTCATCCTTTTCCCTATTCACAATTACCCTATATATATATATATATATATATATATATATATATATATATATATATATATTATATATAAATATATATATATATATATATATATATATATATATATATATATATATATATATCGTATTAAAGGGTAATGACCCTGTAATAGTAGCGCTTGTGATTTACGTCATACCACGCTCCTTTTTCTTTAATAATTCCCCAAAATGTTTTTTTTACGTTAGATATACCATAGTATAAAAATAAACTTACTCGTACCAAAGTTTAACTTATAAGTAAATTTTGCTCGCACTATATATATATATATATATATATATATATATATATATATATATCTTTTTTTTTAACTATATATATATATATATATATATATATATATATATATATATATATATATATATATATACTATATATATATATATATATATATATATATATATATATATATATATATATATATATATATATATATATATATATATATACTAATAATGAACAATAAATTCTTATTTCCAAGTTTGTCCGTTAAAAACCTGTCACATTTTTCTTTGGTACAGAATGTAAACGTTAAAGAGAGTGAAGGAGTTTTTTTTTTCTCCACTGCTTTTTATAGAATTTAATGAAGTCGGAGAAATTTTCCGGTCATTTTTTATTTTAATAATTAGTTAAAAATGATAATAGAATGTTAATGAATTTCATTGTTTTTATCTTCCTACACCTTTAATATTATTATTATTATTATTATTATTATTATTATTATTATTATTATTATTATTATTATTATTATTATTATTATTATTATTATTATTATATATAAATATATATATATATATATATATATATATATATATATATATATATATATATATATATATATATATATATATATATATATATATATATATATATATATATATATATATATATATATATATATATACTTTTTCTTTCTCTTTATATATAGAGGGGTATAGCGTTCATTCCATCTTCAACTAAATCTCTTTCTCCACAAAATCCATGGTTCGATGGGGAATGTTCTCGCTCCATTCAGGAAAGAGACATTGCCTATCGGGCATGGAAAAACTCTCGTTCTCCTATCACTCTTACTAATTTCATTCTGCTCGGAATCGTTGCAGAATATTATTCCAACAGGCTAAGCACACTTTCACTAAAAGAAAGTGCGACAACCTGCTTGGTTCTCCTAATGATAAATTTCAACTCTTACCAAACATCTCTAACAACTTTTTGTAAATCTGCAGTTTCCTCCTTATTCCTTGTGAATGTCTTAGCCTCACTCTGTGCTGAAAGAAATTTAATCTCTTTGGCCTCAGCACATAAATGTAATTCTACCCTGGACGATTCCGGCATCCCTCTTCCTGCTTCTTCTCCTCTCAGGTTTCCTTTGCCTCTTCCCGCGATTACACGCATGATCCAGATTACATGGAGTTTCTGAGATATGGTATCCAGGAAGGCTAGTGGCCAGGATGGCATTCCTCATCATTTCACAGAGAGGTGGCGCTTCGAGCTGGTCCTATCTTCATTCAGGTCTCTCTATGCCTTAATACTGGTACATTTCCTCAGTGCTGGAAGCGCGTATGTCAACCAGTCCCGAAAGGCAGCCACACTGATCCTTCCCTTTATCGTCCTAGCTCTCCTTGTATTCTATCTAAAATCTTTGAAACTCTTCTTAACTCTCATTTCATGGCATCTGGAGTCTCATTCCCTCCTTTCAGATCATCAGTATGGCTTTCGGCGCTCGAGGTCAGCTGGTGACATACTATCCTATCTTACTGGTTATGGTCTTCTGCCCTAGGGACTTTGGGGAGTCTTGGGTGGTGGCACTCGATATATCAAAGGCTTTGATCGAGTATGGCATGCGTCGCTACTCTCTAGGCTCCCTCCTTTTGATTTCCTCCTTCTCTTTGCTTACTCTTGTCAAGTTTTCTCTCTGGTCGCTCCATATCAGCACTCTTTGATGACCTCCTCTTCCTTTCCTGTTAACTGTGATGTTCCGCCAAGGTTATGTTTTATCTCCAACTTTATTTCTACTTTTCATTAACGATCTCCTCAACTGTACTTCTAACTCTAGTGTTCACTATGCCGACGACTCAACTCTCCATTCTTCCACTCATTTCAAATCTGCTCAATCTTATGCATCTAGAGTTGCCTCTCGTCTTCAGCTTTCCGATTCTATTCTTGCCGATCTGGATTGGATTTCCTGGTGGGGCCGCCACAACCTTGTGAAATTCACCTGTTTGAAAATTCCTCTAACATATATTTCCATCTTAATGACACCCTAACTTTCCTATTTTCTTTGACGGTTCTAACGTCTCACCTGTGAATATGTTTTATTCTTGATCTGAACATAAACAAAAAAATTATCTTGGAAACCTCATAATCATAACAGTTTGCTAAAGGTGGCCTCAGCTGGAGTTCTGTTAATTTCAGGTTGAGGGAATATTTTCTTCTACTGTACTCCAGTTTTATAAGGGCCTTATTCCCCCTTGTTTGGAGTACTGTTCTCACATCTTGGGGGGCTCCTCCACCCTTCTATTGGATAGAGTTAGTCTAAAGCTAAGAGACTAATTAGCTTGTCCCATAACTCTCTTGAAATATCTGCGACGTGATGTTGGCCTTTTCTCTCTTTATGGTAATACGGCGGTAGATACTCAGTGGAGTTAATGCGCATTCCTCCATTTGCGTCGCCTCGCAATACAAGGTGCCATGCTCTCGCATGAATTTTGCGTGGAGCATTGAAAATCCCAGACTCGTTCGTTGTGGTGCCTCCTTCTTCCCAGCCACATCTGTTTTGTGACTCACTTTCCATCTTCTGTTTTCCAACTGTATTTAATCTTCTTCTCTTTAAAACCCGCGTCTGCCACCTGAGAGATCTGCGTTAGGATTGGGTTTAGGTGGGTTTCCCTGCATTTTATTTGGTGCTCCTCGTTGGATCGTTTCCAACACTGGTAATGAGTTTATCACAGAAATATATATATATATATATATATATATATACATATATATATATATATATATATATATATATATATATATATATATATATATATATATAACTCTATATATATAAATATATCAATATATATATATACTAATACACTCACAGTTTGAAAACATAAAGAATCCATATAAATTCTTCCCATTTTTTCTTAGGAATTTAATATTTTGTCCTTCCACTTTATATATATATATATATATATATATATATATATATATATATATATATATATATATATATATATATATATATATATATATAAACTAAGGAAATATCTGAAGTATTTTTTGATATTTTCATTATTTTATTATTATTTTCTGTTCCTTCCTTGAATAGAGCCCTGCCCGTGAATGGGTGACAATCTTAATATATATATATATATATATATATATATATATATATATATATATATATATATATATATATACATATATATATATATCTAAATATATATATATTTACACAACAAACTTACAACCACTCCCAGGAAGGGTCAAGACCCTGTCAGCGGGACCAACACTCTTCTAGATCTTTCTCAAGCTTCTAAGACTCCCATCTTCCCTCAGCTTCATTCATGTCTTCTCAAGCTGAGTCCTCACCGTGCTCTTCCATCTCTTCCTAGTCTTCCTCACTTGGTCTCGTTCCTCGGTCTCCCTCCTATCTCATCTGGCCCTCTCCCTCTTGCATCCTCTCCAGGTGTCCCTGCCCACCTCAATATATATATATATATATATATATATATATATATATATATTAATAATATATATATATATATATATACTTTCATATATATATATACATATATATATATAATATATATCTTTATTTTTATTTATATATATATTATTTCTACACTTGTTCTTTCAAAGGTTTTATAATTTATTATTTAATATGAAAATCTGGAAGAATCTAAGATTCTTTTAACTTTTTCTTCAATCCCTACTTACTGAATGGCTTCGAAGAATCCGATTGTGAATCCTTTGCTTTGTGAAGGCTAGGATATATATATATATATTTATATATATATATATATATATATATATATATATATATATATATATATATATATACTATATATATACTACTATATATATATATATATATATATATGCTATATATGAATATATAAATATATATATATATAGCATACCTCTCCTCACTCCTCTTTCTATATACTGTATATATAGCATATAACTATATATATACATATATATTTATTACAATTATATATATATATATATATATATATACATTACATATATATATATATATATATATATATATATATATATATATATATATATATATATATATATATATATATATATATATATATATATATATATATATAAAAATATTCAGTTAACACCTCGCTCTCGGGCAGAGCCTAATCTAGAGGGTGGTAACCGGTATTGTCTGAGCAGACGGGTCAAGAGAATAGCACACACACACGACCGACCAGTGACGAACCTGGATCTCTCGCTTAGTTGGGCGAGTACTCGCTACCGGACGATATTTTGGTGCTTGATACATTCCTTCTTGACCTATACGAGCTGACTCCGCCCAATGTCCATTCTTCTTTTAATAAATAATTAAAAAAAAAATTGTTGGGTCCATTTATTTTACTGAACTTATATCAAGGAACCAAGAACTAAATTTTACTTTACTCCTCCGCTAAAATAAATAATTTTAATTTTGTTTAAATTTTATAAATTCTTATTTTCAATTGCCTTTTAAAATGTTTTGGCACAATTTGGTCAAATATTTTCTTAGAAGCCTTCTCCTTCCCAGCACTCAAACTTCGAGTCCATCGTTGCCAGCCCTTGTGGTTCTTGGTCTTCTTCTTTAATTCCTTTCTTCTAAATCTTCTCTTTCCTTTTTCCACTCTCTTTTCAATGCGTCCACTCTCGACCGTAGTCGAGCTCATATATATATATATATATATATTTATATATATATATATATATATATATATATATATATATATATATATATATATATATATATATATACTCTCTCTCTCTCTATCTATATTTTTATATATATATATATATATATATATATATATATATATATATATATATATATATATATATATATATATATATATATATATATATATATATATATATATATATATTTTATTTCTTAGTGCACTTGCAGCATCTACTGAAGATGGCTACCTCTCATCTTTTAAAGTCATTATATAGCCTTGTTTTGAAGGTTGAATTTCACTGACTCCTACACCTACCATCTTATTATCCTATATATAAGAATCTGCTAACATGACACTTCATCACGATTCTGCCTCTGCTAAGATTTTTCTACCTTTCATCATTCATTTTGAAAAACCTACGAAGATATAAAAAATTCATGATGTTAGAAGGGCAAACGAGTTGAAACTTACCTTTGATGTTCCTCCTATATCTAATTGTGGTGAAAAAATATGTCTTGGTTATTTTTTTAAATATCCCCAAAACTTAATTCCTTCATTAATGCTTTCTTCCACAAAAATATTGGATCTTCGAATACTATCCTTTCCCTGCCTTTACTATTCTTGGTTTCTTCTCCTCATGAGATTTCTTTGAATTATCATATTGTTCCTCTCAAAAGTCAAGCTTCTCAGAAGATTGGAGTTATAAGTCGTTTTCAAATATTAGCTTACTCTATCTCATTTCCTTACAATCTATAGGAACGTTGTAATTATTTATATGGTTTACATCACAATT
>JABUQX010096395.1:45000-48461 GCA_015478945.1 Trachelipus rathkii
CCAAATAATCAGCACAACACAAAATATCGAAAAGAAGAAGAAACAACAACAACAACAACAACAACAACAACAACAACAACAACAACAACAAAAGAAGAGATGGAAGAAAGGAATAAAAACAAGAACAAAAAGAAAGGAAAAAGAAAACGTATAAGAACCAGAAAAGAAGAAAAAGAAAAAAACATCAACAACAACGAAAGGTTTCAAGTTTTTTCCATATTTAATATAAGAAAAAGATATTAAACAGTAGCTTCAGGAAAAGACTTAAAAGCCTTTTATTTTTGGCTTGGTCCATTTTTACTCTTTCAGGCATCGTTACACCCATTTAGGAAAAATTCAATCTATTTTCGATGTGCAGCCCAAAATCCTTTAAAGGAGCCAGTCTCCTTTTGTTAATATTTGGAAGTTTAATATTGAAAAGGGCTCTGCCAGTGGATGATGGTTGTCTGAATAATAAAAAAAAAAGGTTAGATGGCTATTTGACAATACGCGGAAAGTTCCCTTTGAAAAGAGAATCAAAGAACAGTGGCTAAGCTTCCTTCAGGGTTTTTTTTCAGTAAAGGCCACAGACAGCTAACGGGTGAAGCCTTAATCACGAAATAACATTTACTTCCATGTTGGGGACACATTAAGCTGCATGAGAGGCTTTGCTGACTATGTGGAAGATTTTTAAAGAATTTAGGCTTGATATAGTTAGAGCTCAAGTACATGCATGGATTGTTGGTATCTCCAGAGGAAATTGTATAAACCCTTATGAGGTCCGAGTGAGTAGAAGTGTTAGAAAGGAAAGTGAATTGAATGTACGAAATAATTTTTGGTCGTATGTGTTAGTTTTTGCAAGTAATATGTGAAGTTTGAGATAAGTGTATTAACACATTGCTACATTCTGTAATATATTATAGAAAGTCGTATACAAGAGATACGAATTTGTACATCCATGAAAGAGCGACAAACCATGAACCCTAAATGTGCAAAACATGTACAACACTGTGCTACGAAAACTTTAAATAAATTGTAACATAGATACAGTATATTAAAAACTTCTGTAAAGCCCTCCATCAAATTGTATTCATAATAATCACTCTAGCATGTTCTCCTGATCTGAACTGCTCGAAAACCAATCGGTATTTTTTTTTCCTTTTTCTTCGGTTCAGTTTTGTACCTTCAGGGGATATGACTTCGAATCTTCCCAGGAAACGTGCTCTCCTGGATATGAACCTCTTACTTAAATTAATATATTTTATTTTATTTGAAACCACAGATTCACTCGAACTCCAAAACGTTCTGATTCTCAAACTGCTTCAAAACTCACCAGCATGTTCTTAATTGTATTTCCAATTTGTCTGGTCTTATATACTCATCTATCCCAAAAGTAAGTTTACTGAATATCCCATGAACGACTGAGTATTGTACCTCCTCCGTAACATATATGAGTGGGTAGCTAGTTACCCAGGCTACATATCCATACTAGTTTTAACCAGATTTATAAAGTCAGTCTTGCAGTACATCTGTTTATGTATGGGCGTGTGTTCTAACCTCATTACGTTTTTGCACTACATCTTTTTTGTGTATCGGCGTATTTTTTATCCTCGTTTTTTGCGATGCAGGTAAATATTGAATGGGGATGCCACTCTATCGAGAAATATGGTTTTTAAGTAGCACAAAGCTTTCAAAGAGGGCCGAGAAAATGTTGAAGACGACCCTCGTTGTGGAAGACTAATCTCGTCAACAAACGATGAAAATGTGGAAGTTGTTAGAGGTGTGATAGAGAGACCGCCGGTTCAGTGTCAGAGTGATTGCAGAAGAAACTGGTTTGGATAAAAATGCAGTTCTGTGGAGCAGAAAGCGAACAGGGTCAAAAAAATTTAAGATTTACTTGAAAGATTTGAAATGGAGCACAATTTTTTGGATAAAGTTATAACAGGCGATAAATCATGGGTTTTTGAGTACGATCCTGAAACCAAACTGCAAAGTGCGGAATGGCACACAAAAAATTCTCCCCTTCCGAAGAAAGCACGTATGAGCAAATCCAAGGTGAAAACAAACACTGATTATTGTTTTTTTCGACAGCCGTGGTATTGTGCACAAGGAATTTGTACCTTCAGGACAGACAGTTAATCACGTCTTTTACAAAGATGTCTTGGAACGACTTTGAAAACGAGCTCAGCGAATCAGAACAGACATTCCAGACGATTGGTTGCTGCACCACGATAACGCGCCATCCAACAGGCTTCAATTATGTAATTTCACAGCTGCAACATTCAAGTACCTCCGCATATTCCATACACTGTAATGTTTAACTCCGTGCGTGATTTCTACCCTCCCTAAGTTGAAAATGAAGTTGAAGGGTCATCATTTTGGAACGATGCAAAGCATAAAAAATACTAAGCACACTTCAGGAAAATAACTTCCGGTATTGCTATGAACAGTGTAAGAAACGTTGGAACCGCTGTATAACCTCCCAAATGTCATACTTCGAAGGAGATAACTTTTTAATTTCAGGTTAGTCCAATACATAATTAAATACAACATCACTACACTTACTTTTGGGACATAACATATTAGCAGCAGTGAGGCAGCAAAGCATATATATATACATATAGAGCTGGTTTCTTATGCTGTCTGAGTTATATGCGCTTGTAGCATTTCTATATATGCACTAGATGTATTTATTGCATATATAAGTTATTGAAGATATAGTTATATATATATTATTGCTGCTGGTTATTATTACAAGCTGTTGTTGTTGGCTATGTTGGCTATATGCTGGCTGTTGCTGCTGCTGCTACATATTCATATTCATATCCATATATATATATTATTATTATTGGTTACTATTATTACATATTGTTATTGCCATTGCTGGCTACATATTATTATTACATACATGCCAGCACAGCAGCTGAAAGGTTATTGCCATTGGCTGGTTGCTGGCTAGCTGGTTGCTGCTGCTGCATGCGCGCTGGCTGCTGGCTGGCTGGCTGGTTGGTTTATATTGCAGCATATTGTGTTATATACAGCTGGTTATTATGCTGGCTGGCTATTGGCTATTATTGCTGGTTATCTCATATTCATATTATGCTGGATATGTTATTACATATACATATAATATACATTATTATATATAATATATATAGTATAGTTATATAGGTATATATATATATATATATATATATATATATGAATATCTATATATATATATATATATAAGTATATATATTAACTTATTGATATTAAGAAACAGGAAGTTACAGAAAGGTCATAAATTAAAAATAAAACACACATGTGCCTGAAGATGTACTTGAAGAAGTTCTTAAAAGAAAATTTTCTTTAACTAATAATAACCAACAACCCAAATAAAAATTAATGCAAAATATTTATTGAAGGCGCACGAAAACGCGAGTGCTGTTTCACGATAAATGCGAAAACGGTTAAACACCAACTGAACTGAACTAGCAATG
>JABUQX010096396.1:0-5000 GCA_015478945.1 Trachelipus rathkii
CATTGAACCTTAGCTAGCCGATCTTCTTTCAACATTGTTTGATATTATTGGTATGTAAAGTATTAAGAGTAGATATTATTAATATCAATAATGATATAATAATAATAATAATAATAATAATAATAATAATAATAATAATATTAATATAAATAATAATAATAATAATAATAATAATAATAATAATAATAATAATAATAATAATAATAATAATAATAATAATAATAATAATAATAATAATAATAATAATAATAGTAAAAAAAAACAAATTATTTAAAAACTTTGAAATAATTTTAGTTAACAGTGTATGAATAATATAAATGTAAATGATTAATTAAAAACATAAAATATTTTAATAAAATAGTCTCATTATATATTATAATATGATGTAAAGCAGTAAAGCAGTAAAGCAGTAGAGCAAAAGTCTATTATTTCCCTCTGTTGATATGCATTTGCGTTATTGATTTACTACTTTTACTGCTTTAGGGTCTGTAAAGTACATGTTTTTAATAAAATTTCTTAAAATTTTAGTAAAAACAAAATGTTTATAAACAAAATAAATAAAATTTTATAAATAAAAAGTATTAAAATAATTTTTAAAACAATAAACTTTGAAATATTTTTTAGTTAACATTGAATGAATAATGTAGATGATTAGTTGTTATCTTTAATTAAAAACATAAAAAGTTTTTAATAAATTATATGTTTATACTTATTACACGTCAGAATATGATGTAAAGTAAAAATACAAAAGAAAACTTAATGTTATTAAACATATGAAGTTTTCAGTATGTTAATGATAAAATAAGTTAGACTGTGCTTGCATTAAACAAATCGTGTACATGATTTAACTCGAGTACAATAGTTATGCAACATTTAAACGTCGTTACCTCTGTTGTGCAACATTTTGTCGCCTTTGTGTATGATTAAAAGAGTGTCGTTTAAATTCTCTGTGCTAAGTTTCATATATTTGTGTAATATAAAGCTGCTGTTAGAGCATAAGTCTATGTAGTTAATAACTTTTAGGTTTTTAAAATTTCATTTTAAAGACCATATCGTGTTTTAGGGCTCAACCTGTATCTCATATGGATCCTTGGACTCCTTTAAGAGCATTGAATCTATGTTATTTGTGTTCTACATCATTGAAAACATATATAAATGTGCTAAGTGTATGTTTACTAACTCAATGCCTCACCTTATCAACAACTGTGCATGTACCGCTACATACAATCACTCATCTGCCACGACTTTTTTAAAAAAAATTTTTTAAATTTTAGTAAAACAAGAATGTTTATAAACATAATAAATAAAATTTTATAAATAAAAAGTATTACTGCAATCATTCGATTGTTATAATACAAGCCTTTCTCCTTTCTCATTCTTCTTCATTCGTCATACCTTATTCTTCTTCTTGTTTAACTTGTTTTATTATTTAATCCCCTAGAAGTACAGCCTCATGTATCGAACCGAATGTACCACTACATCTCGTAACTTTATGATTGGTTAGTGAGAGCTGACTGTCTATCAGCATATTGTTCTATGGTATGCGTGTGTGTGTGTGTGTGTGTGTGTGTGTGTGTGTGTTTGTGTGTGTGTGCTTGTGTGTGTGTGCGTGCGTGTATGTGTTTGTGTGTGTGTGTGAATGTATATGTTAAAGAGTATGACTTACGTGTAGAAGTGAATGCAAAACACATTGTAATAGTATCGAAACAGTTAGTGAAGAAAAATATCAATCATTGATATATGAAATAATTTGCCTAGAGAGAGAGAGAGAGAGAGAGTAGAGAAGAGAGAGAGCCGAGAGAGAGAGAGAGAGAGAGAGAGGAGAGAGAGAGGAGAGAGAGAGAAGAGAGAGAGAGAGAAGAGAGAGAGAGAGAGAGAGAGAGAGAGAGAGAGAGAGAATCGAATATCTAGACAATAACATGTAAAGCTACGTTTTCCTCGGGGCGACTCTCGCGATGATCGTTCAACGATTATCGTTAACCGATTAAACGTTGAACGATGATCGTTGTGTACTATTTTCCTCGGAGCGTCTACGATTGATTGAATTTTCAATTGTCGCGTGTTTTCAGTCACAGTTGTATTGTTCTAGAGGAAGGTTTTGTTTAAGAAAATGAGTTTAAGATTGAGTAGACGTAAAAGATTATTACTTAAATTTCTTTTGTTATAGGAGATGGAAGACGACGAAATACTTAAACATACATATGGGATAAAAAGAGCCAAAAAACACCTTCTGTTTGAGCATCCGAAACTGAAGAGTGACTGTTCTTATTTATATAGATATATATATATAATAGTATATATATATAATAATATATAATATATATTATATATATATATTATAATATATATAAAATAAAAATTAAATATATATATTATATATATATATATATATAATCAATATTATATATATATATATATATATATATGCTGTATATATATGCCAGCCTCTAGAAGAGCCACAATCCATATCAAAAAACTACAATAGCTACAGGGTAAAGGAATACATTGTTGGAATCCTGTAAAATTTTACCGAGGAAACTAATAAAAAAATAAAATAAAAAAAAAAAAAAATCATATCTAAAACTACAATAGCTTAACAAAGGAAAAAGGAATCATTTTTGGAAAACCTTGTAAAAGTTTGCCATGAACTCTAAAACAAAAAAAAAATTCATTAAAATAAAACTTTTTTTTTTTAACATAACGAAGCCCGAAGCGCCGGTTGACATAGTATATATATAATAGTATTATAATTATATATATATTATAATATATATATGTATATATATATATATATATAATATATATTATATATATAGTATATATATATATATATAATATATATATTATTGTAAATGTATTACACGCGGCATTGTGGGGGCTCGAGCCGACGGGGAACACAGGGGGGGACGTTTTCCATACCCCATAGGGGAGGGGCGGAGGAACCCCCGTGACACCCAAGTACCAAAGAGCGGGGGGGTTCCGGAGACCCTCCCCCGGAGGGGGGGGAAATAAGTCCAACCCCGTAGTTCCCCGGAAGGCCGAGAGACCCCGATTCCTGCCATCGGTGCGGTATACCCTTGGGGTGTTCTTTAGTTAAAAAACAAAATTTACTAGAAAGTCTATTTATTTTAACGAGTAACGTATAAAAAGTCTCTAAATAGGTTTTCTACTCATATTACTATAATTAATTAACAAATTTTTTTTTTTACATTTTCTAACCTAAAATTTTACAGGATTCCAAAAATGTATTCCTTTTCCCTGTAGCTATTGTAGTTTTTCAGATATGATTTTTTTTTTGATTTTTTTTTACATTTTCCGCACTAAAATTTTGCCAGCATTCCAACAATGTATTCCTTTTCCCGGTAGCTGTTGTAGTTTTTGAGATATGGATTGTGGCTCTTCTAGAGGCTGACCATATTAATATTATATATATATATATATATATATATATATATATATATATATATATATATATATATAGTTATATATAGTATATATATTATATTATATATATAATAGTATATATATATAATTATTATTAATCAAATTTACTATATTTTATAAATAAAAAATAACTCACTTGGTTTTTTAACTTTATTGCCAATCTCAGCCCATATATTGTCTTTCACAACAATAAACGTTGACGACTGACGATTATATTCACCCTTCTCCCGTACGACTATTACAGACCTACGATCATCGTAAACGACTCTAGCGGCAGTCGCTCGGAGCAACACGGTTCATAGGAAATACATAGAAATAGTGCTTAACGATTATCGTTGCACGATCATCGTTGAACGATCATCGTGAGAGTCGCACCGAGGAAAACGTACCTTAAATGTGTAAGGATTTCGTATTCTTTGTATACCATATGAATACCTCAGCGAACGTGAAGGGTACTCCCTGTTCCTTCAGGAATCATCACCGAATGTAGTTATTCTGTTTCTTAATATATATATATATAATAATACTATATATATATATATTATAAATATATTACTATTAATAAATAAATAACATAAATATAAATTTTAAATTATTATAATATTAATTTTAATTATATTATATATATATATATATATTTATATATATAATATATATATATATATATTATAATTATAATTGTTTATTGATTAATAAAAATATATATTATATATATATTATATATAGTATATCATATATATATATATATAATATATATACTATATATATATATATATAATAATAGGAGGCCTATATATATATATAGTATATAATATATATATATATAGTATATATACCTATATATAGTATATATATTTTTTCATTAATTATATTAAAATAATAAAATATACTAATATTATATATATATATATTAATATAACATATATTATATTATATATATATATATATATATATATATATATATATATATATATATATAATATATATATATATATAATATATATAATATATATATTATATTATATATATATATATAATATATATATGTATATTATATATATATATATATATATATATATATATATATATATATATATATATATATATATATATATATATTTTTTATATTTATGTTTATATTTTTTTTTATATATATAAATATATAATATATATATATATATATAATATATATATATAATCTCATTCGAAGACTCGATGATAAGCCGCCGACGTAAATTTCAACTTGATTCCCTTCGTGCTGGATGACAAGATTAAAGAACAATGCAATATCTCCAATCTTATTTAAATACATAATAAGTAAAAAAGCTGTGAGTTTAAATAGAGAACTTACATTGTGGATGGAGCCCTATCACCTACTCTATAAGAAAATGATCCAGTAGACATCGAATCATCTGTATCACTATAATACGTTACTTGGTTACGGCTAATAATGCTTGGATCATAAAAGTATGCAATAATTTATCCCCTTAACTAATCCTCTAAGAGAGCCATCAAGCATCAAAACCTTCTATACCACTACAGAGGTATTCTCGTTT
>JABUQX010096396.1:12500-46971 GCA_015478945.1 Trachelipus rathkii
TCAATCTCTCTCACACACAGGAATATTTGAAAAAAAATAGGTAAGTCTGCAATAGTAATAGTGTTTTATGGTATGTATATGAAACAGAGAGTCTACTCCTGTATAAGAAGAGTGTGGATATGAGCGCATGAGGAGCGACCATTGGGCACAGGGGGTGTCATGGGAGGTAATCTCACCGCTTCAGTAGCGTTACCTCTCTCTTCTCTCTCTCTCTCTCTCCTCTCTCTCTCTCTCTCTATATATATATATATATATATTATAATATATTATATATATATTATATATATATATATATATATATATATATATAATATATAATATATTATATATATATATATATATATAGGATTGAATTACTGGTGAAATGATCAAGAGCCGGAGGCGAGAATGTGAATTGATTGGATTTTGGAAGGTTGGTGTAATAAAGCGTTTTAATGGAGGGTATAGTTCCAAGGGGATTGAGGAAAGCGGTAATAGTACCCTTATATAAGGGTAAGGGAGAAAAGGGGAACTTAGAAAATAGGGGAATAAGTAATTGTGTATGTAGGGAAGGTAATTGCTGGCATTTTGTCCGAAAGAGTGCGTCGAGTGACTGAAGACTGGTTGGTGAAGAACAAGGTGGCGTTAGGAGTGGTAGAGGATGTGTGGATCAAATCTTTTACATTGAAACAAATGATTGAGAAAAATGAGGGAGAAGAAGAATAAATTATATTTAGGTTTTATGGATTTACAACAGGCGCATGATAGAGTTAATATAGGAAAGCTTTATGGCAGGTATTAGTGATATTTGTGGGTAGTAGGCTCTGAATGGAACTCAAAAGTATGTATGTAACGATAGTGAAGCGTTGTAAGAATAAATGGTGTCAATGGTGATGGGTTTAGCGATTAATGCGGAGTGAGACAGGGTTGTGTTATGTTCTCCTTGGTTATTCAAGTTTTATGTATATGGATGGGGCTATGAAAGAATTCGAGTGGGGATGGCAGGAAATGGTGTTAGAATGATGGAGAATGGAGAATGAGTGGAGGGTGCCCTAACTATTATATGTGGATGATTTGGTATGTGTGGCGAAATCTGAAGAGAGTTGAGAGGATTGGTAGACGAATTTTGGCAGGGTATGTAAAAAGGAGGGGTTTGAAAGTAAACGTAGATAAAGAGGTAAAGGTTATGGTTGTGAGTGAGGACACGTCCTCAGTGTGTAGTTATGTTAGACATGGTGAGGCAAGCTGGAGCAAGTGGTCTGAAGTTTTTAAATTATTTAGGGTATGTGGTTTGGATGAGAAGGGAACGGATGATGCAGAGTGTAGTAGGAAAGTTGTGAAATGGCAGGAAGGTTGCTGGTGGAATTAAATCGTTGGCGAATGTAAAGGGACTAAGTCTTGAGTGCGCTAGGTTCTTTTTCAATGAGGGTATGTTGTTACCTTGTGGTTATTGTTTGGTAGTGAGACTATGGTCTGGAATGAAAGGTATAGATCTAAAAGTTTCAATGTGTTCAGATGGACAATTCTAGGGGCGTTGCTAGGTAATGAGAAAATTAATAAAATGAGGAATGAACTTATAAGAGAGTTGTGTGTGTGGTGTAAAGAAAGGGTAAATGAGAGAATAAATGAAAGTATGTTGGAGATGGTTTTGGCATGTGGAAAGGATGATGATAGTCGGTTGGTAAGCGGTGTATAGTGGTGAGTGTGTTGGGAACCGACCGGCTGGTAGACCGAAGAGAAAGTGGATCGAGTCGGTGAACGAATGTCTGAAGGCGAGAATAAAAGTGCATGATAGGAGAGAATGGCGGGGTTTTGTATGGGGGCATGGTTGTGGCCCACCTGGGCCAGGGGATGAACCCTTACATTGACGATTTACCATAGTGAGGGCCCGTCGCGGTCCATCAAGCTCTAAGGGTGGAATTTTTCTCTGTCTGTGCGAGTTTTCACTAATTAAGGTTACAGAAGGGGGCGGTAAGGCTGGGCTTTCTTTTCGACATTTGTCATACTCTCCTACTGCTTTTCTTTTCCGATGCTTGCAGCGCATCTTACTCCCAGTCTTGGGAAGAAGAGGTAGGTAAAGAAAGAAAGAAAGAATATATTTATATATATATATATATGTTATATAATATATATATATATATAGCATATAATAATATATATATATATATATAATGTATATATATAATATATATATATATATATATTATTATATAATATATAATTTATATATATATATATTTAATATATATAATAATTATATATATATATATATATTATATATAATATATATATATATATATATATATATATATATATATATATATATATATATAGCCTGCATAAATAGAAATGAAAACATCCGCATCCACGGAAGCGCCACATTAAATATCTACATCCGCATCCGCATCAGCGGATGTAAAAAATTACATATCCGCATTCACATCTGCAGCCTTGATATTAAAATTTTGACATCCTAATACATCGCTAATATTAATATATATAAAATATATATAATATATATGAAGTATAATATATATATATATATATATATATAATTATATATATTATATATATATATATATATTAATTATATATATATATATATATAATATATTACTATATTATATATATATATATATATAGTATATATATATATATTATATAAATATAATATATAATATATATAATATATATATTATATTATATATATATATATATATATATATATTATATAATATATATATATATGTATATATATATATATTATATATATATTATATATATATATATATATTATATATATATATATAGTATATATATATATATATATATATATATATATATATATATTTCCGAGCTCGGGATTGAGGTTATTTCCGATCTCGGGATTGAGGTTCTGTGAGAATGACATGACATAATATATCTATATATATAGTATATATATATATATATATATATATATATATATATATATATATATATATACTATATATATATATATATATATATTATATATATAATACTAATATATATATATATATATATATTTATAAATATATTTATCGCCACCGTGATATTGATCTTATTAAAACGCAAAGCCATTAATATTGATTTTACGTGCTTTTAATTGTCTAAGGAAGTAAATATACAAAAAGTAACTTTACTCTCTCTGATATTCACTTGATGTTATCTAAGCAATATTAATTATGTTTAAATATAACTGACATATTTTGTTTGTTTCTCTGAGATTCTGAAGTCTTCTATGACAATATTTACAGTTTTGTTCCACGCTCGAAGGAACTCGGACTATAATAAAAGCGTTTTAAAATTGTGTTTTTAGATACTAGTATTTACAAGCTATTTATTTCACTTGTTTTATAATAATTTACTTTTGGGTTGGTGCTGTAATTTGATTGTGTCATTATTTAATAATAATAATAATAATAATAATAATGATAATAATAATAATAATAATAATAATAATAATAATAATAATAATAATAATAATAATAAAATAATAATAATAATAATAATAATAATAATAATAATAATAATAATAAAATTAATCATTTGCAATCAACAGGCTCTTTCTTAATTAAAACGATGATAAAAAGTGGTATGAAAATTTCTGAGTAGCAGCCATTGGTTATAAATAAATTCAAAACTAAGAAAGTTTATCTCGTGTCTATTTTTTATTTCATTTTTATATCATTGCAACTATTGGTGGCAAAAGGTGCCGGAAACCTAAACAGATTCCACAAGATTTGAAGTAAAATAATTCCTTTAATCAAGTTAATGGCCAACATGACACGATGTACGGCGTTTGAAAGTGGACATGTCAAAGAAAGTGGAAAAATAGAAGAAGGAAGAGTGTTTGAGAATGAGCATTGTGGTTAAGGCTAAGGTCAGAGGGTTGGACAAACGAAAGTTTGAGATTTACTGGAAAGATTTCGCAAGAGTGGTTCTCAATTGAGGATATATGTGTTCAGTGAGTTCGGAGGAATAGTGTCCATTGTAATAGAGATAATTTAAGGAATGTGATGCAACAGTCCAATTGGCAGAAATCAGCGAGAGTAAGAGGATTTAAAAGTCGAAATTCTAGACTCCCTCCTTTTAAAATGAAATGTATATGTGGAACTACCAAAATATACGATACATGCCCCATACAATGGCGAAGAACGATCCCGTACAGAGCAAATAAATGTGGTGGTGTAAAGAATTTCTGAAGACTCCTGTATATTGTATTTAAGGATGTATGTTATTAATGTGTTGACCCTACCAACATATTGCAACACATTAATAACATACATCCTTCCATACAATATACACTAGAATATCCTCAAAACTCTACACTCCCTTTCTTAGACACACTAATTTCTTGGCACAACTCTTTCCATCTCATTTTTTCCGTATATCGCAAACCCACCTCCAATCCCTCTTATATTTACTGGTACTCATCACATTCCACCTCCATACAAATAGCCACCCTCACATCTCTATACATTAGAGCACTCAGAATCTGCTCTCCAATCAATCTTAACAAAGAAAATAATCTTATCCGTAATACGTTTACAAAACTACAATATCCTACATACATCATTAACAAAGCTTACAGAAAGGCAAGATCAAAATATTATAACAATAATACCATTCCCCCCCCCCCACACGCAATCCTCAAAATACCTCTTACCTCCCCATCCCTATAAAAAACACACAATATCTTAAAAAATATATACCCCAAAACATCACGCTTACTTCCAACAATGCCCTTCCTTTAAAAAAAATTTTTTAGCCACCAAAACCACCCCCTGAACCTCTACAATGTATATACACCATACCCTGTAACCATTGCCCAAAAACATACATTGGCGAAACAAATAACTTTACCAGAAGAAAAAGCCAACACTCAGAAGATCTACAAAAAGATAATCAAAATTCATCACTAACCACACACAGGTCACAATTCAACCACTCAATCAACAGTAATTCCATGCAAAATTTAATCAACATCCCAAACCACCAAAAAAGAAAATTAATTGAAACTTATTGTCTACTGTATACACAACTTCAACAATTACAACAATATGCAAGTGGAACATAAACTAGATTATTTACAACACAAACTTTTAAAATTTAATTCTCCAACTATAAAAAAGATTGAACAATTATATTATGAAAAACATCCTCAAAATGCAACCCCTTAATCATATTTTTTGTATCTGCTTTTTCGTTTACATCAAGTTAGCATAGATTCTTCAATATATCTTCAAATTTATCTTCGAGCATCCAAAACAAAAAATCCAACGGACGAATCTTTTTATCCAAAAATTATAAAATTCAATACTAAATTCTTCGAAATTATCTCAAGCAGTCGTTTTTCTGAGTAGGTATTTGAAACATATAAGCAGCTGAAGAGGCTTCGTAAATGAAGCGAAAGACTACTGCATTTGATACCATTAACTCATGGAAAACAAAATTTTAATATGTTTTTAATTTGTGATAAAGTGTTTAAATAAATTCATTTTAAGTTATAGTTTGCTTTATGCCAAAGGGTTTAAAATTATTATATACAAACTACGTCTAAAGTAGATTATTCTCTAATATATATATATATATATATATACTATAATATATATAATATATATATATATATATATATATATTATATATATATTATATATATATATATAATATAATAAATATATATATATATATATATATATATATATATATATAATTATATAATATATATATTAAAAGCAACGATTTTTGTCTGCCCCCCCCCCGAAATTTTATTTGGATACGCCACTGCTCCCACCTACAATAGAGATCAGTTCAAACAAGATCATGCAACCGTAAGTGATAAAAACGTTCCCTCGTCTCAAATGGCTTTCTTTACTATGAAATCTTGAAGAGTTAGAATAGATATAGAAATACGAAGGCAATCGAATGATCCCAGAGATGGAAAGGGTATAACGTAAGGTTAAGGATTTGAAGCTATGAAAAATTAAAGAGATGGGCGAATCAATTTGAAAATTAAAATATTTTGTAAGTTTCTAAATGGAGGAGAATTAGTAATGATAATTCATAGGTCTCTTTGATAGTCATTTGCATCACCATATGAGCTGTAATAGAAAATTGAAAAACATCGTTACTCTTTCTACTGAATCTACCTATGATTAGCTTGCACGAATTACTAATTCTATTACAGTGAGTCTCGTCTACGCTAATATTACCCCCTGAGTGGCTTGGCTTGCGGAGAGATAGCCCCCTTTTATTATTTCAACCTTTGATAAAGTGTACCTTACTGTAAATAGAAAAATCATATCTTAGCAAAATTTTTAGTAAATCGCCATTTTGGTTCAGACAAAGGGAGGAACATAAATCAAAAATTTGCTGATTTATAATAATTTATAAATAATTTATAATTTGCTGATTTATAATAAAAAAATATTTGTTTCATCTTTAAATTTAATGTTAATATACTCAGTAAAATTTTCAAGTATTCTATGAAACTATGTCATCTAATAATAATAATAATAATAATAATAATAATAATAATAATAATAATAATAATAATAATAATAATAATAATAATAATAATAATAATAATAATAATAATAATAATAATAATAATAATAATAATAATACTAATTAATAATAATAATAAATAATAATAAGATAATAATATATAATTAATAATAAAATAATCATAATAATAATATTAATAATAATAATAATAATAATAATAATAATAATAATAATAATAATAATAATAATAATAATAATAATAATAATAATAATAATAATAATAAAATTTTTGTTCTCATGAGCAATTTAGCAAGATACTTTGAAAACTGCGGAATGAAATTATTTTTTACACTGCATGATAAGCTTATGAATTATCACAATACCTATTTGGCTACAAAATGGTAGACCTGTTATGAAAAATATAAGATAATTTACAATGAACCTTAGTAAAATTAGATGTAAAAGCATTTTTCTGTCTGATTGAACATACTCGTATCTTATGAAGTTCAATCTCGAATCGATGCCCAGATTTATGAAGCTCAACTAAAACCGTGCATTTTACATGTGAAGATATAAATTGACATCGCATTTCGATAATGATTAATCTCAAAACTCTTCAGGACCCCGTTGAAGAATCGTCTCTAAGAAAGGAATCTTCGCAATGTTATAAAAAGACAGCTGAAAGAAATATCAAAAAAATATCATAATTCCCGACTTCAGTGATTAGTTTTTCTCTCATTATGTCTAACTTAGGAATATATATCTTTTCTATTTTTTCATTTTAAAATAGTTGTCCGCCTTGGTTAGGTGACCTCAAAATAGTATCCAGTTGTTTTAACCAATGAAATATATAAAGTTTGTATTGAGAGTATGGTGAATTTAACCAATTGATACTGGATTTATTTTATTATAACTGAATACTCTTCCCTTTGAATAAGAATCTCGTTTTGATTCGTTCTTCCACCAGTTTCATTCTTGTCCTCTGTCTATCTTTCTCTGACCATAGAATTAACAGAGCAAGTGAATGTGAGAGAAAGTAAATCTCACCTAGGTTAATCATCTATTTTTATTCTATTACTTAGCATTATCCCCTTTAATATTATTCTACTAAATCACTAACATTTTATAATAGCGTTTAAACAATCAGAGACATATCATATATGTTATTTATCTATTATTTCCAACTACGATAAGTGTGGGTAAGATTAAAACTATATATTATATATATATAATATATAATTTATTATACAGTGGGACACTGCTATAACTTAACATTGCTAGTGGAATATTTAGATATTAATATTTCCACGAGTTCACTTTAAAATTATGGTCTTCGAATTAGTTGTACTTAGTATCTTTGAGATATATGGTATAACCGTAACTATCTTATATACCATTTTAACTTCGTTATCTTATATCAACTTGGGAGTTATATTTTAGTACTATCCACAGTTGCTTATGTATTCTATATATATTAATAAGTTCTCATGTAATGCCTATGCTGTCTATATTGTATACTTTAATATTAGTGTTTGTATGTGTGTTGCTGTTGTGGTGTTGTGTTGTTTTGATGATGTTTTGACGGAGCGCTTTTCAGTTCGCTGTGTGACACGCATATAAGATGCTAAACTAATGATTCCGATGTGGATTAATTAGGGTCATAATGTGCTTTATTCGCTCTTTTGAATGAAATCGCCCACAATGCCTTGCATCGGTCAATCTTTCACCATATTGAATTTACACAGGAGTGATTTTATGGCCATATATTGAAGACAGAAAACCGACTAGAGGGGTTGGGTGCGGATAGGGATCCAAACCATCCTATATATAAATTGACCTCTTATAGCGTTGCTTGATGCAAAGTAGGTTACACGAGTCACACAAATGTTATTTCCCAGTTGGCTGCCAAATTGAGAGCTTTTTGTATTACTGAGAATTTTCAGTTCCAACGTAGCAACTGGCTTCCAGTTGACTGACTTCAAAGACAACTTGAGCTCAACTTTTGGTCTTAAAGAATAAAAAAGGATTTAACACGTGCTAATTGCTATTGCAAGTATATGTTTTAAAAAAACACGTAATAATCGAGAAATAAAATAAACGGAAACTACTGACTCCAGTAGATATATTAATTGGCATTATTGCTTTTTGAATGGAATCTATTCCTTGTAGAGTTATTATTTTTTATTTCTATAAATCTCTCAGAATAATATGGATTTTAAAAGGTTCTATTTGGTATTTTCTACTTTTCTAATATTCCTCTTTTCTATGGTTAATTTTTATCAGCTTAAATACTATAGATAAAGGTGAAACCGTTTTTGTTATGAATGGTTTATTAATTTTAAATGCATAATAATAAGCATATGTGAAGTTGTTCAATTTTTTCTATTATTTTAGAAAACTCGTATCAGATACTTGCCCGAAAAGGGAACAACACTATACCAAACTGTCAGCTCACCTACACCACATATACCTATATAGTTATTTAATTATGATTATCTATATATAAACGTGACAACTGTTATCTATTATATATGTTCTATATTAGCACTTTAGCCTAAGAATACATTTAGGGATAAAATTATATATAATATATTATTAATTATTAGCTATCAAAAAAAATTGTAAAGCCACATTAATATTCATTAATATAATATCTATAATATATATATATTATATATATATATATAATTATATTTAGATTTAATCACATCCAACAATATGGCATTAGGATTTATTGTAAGATATATTCATGATAAGGCAACATTTTGTACCATTATTTTTCGGCGTTTATATGAGACGTCAAAGAGTTAGTGTGTTTATATGAGGTCGATCGAGAAGCTCTATTATAGTGAGATTACATCGAGTGTGATTTCAAGTACTTACCCGGGCCCCGTGCACTGAGAAATTTCTGCTCAAAATGAGTAGGGTGGCGCTCGTACTCGACCATCAGTATTCTGACCCTAACTAATCTTCTATTCGTCTTTACTTCTAATGCCCATGCAACGATTAGGATTTAGTACTGTTTCGAAGCTCCATATACTTTGTCGCGCAGTTCGCTTTATCGCATTGCTTGCACGTTCATATAGACATTCGGGATCGACCGTGTCAGTATTCTCCGCTATAAGATACGCGTTTATATACATCACACATCGAGGGAAAGTAAGATAGTCAGATTACCAAGTTGAAGTGATGCTGACCACCCTGTTAACAGTATTGATCCTAAACCATAGTATTATAGGATAAGGCTCTACTAAATTACTATGACCTACTAAGCTTAGCTTTGTATTCTTTTATATTTTCAGTTTCTTGTTATTTATTATTTGGATATCGTGCTACCTCTAAGTTATATATATGTACCTTGAGTTATTTCTTTAAGTATATTAGGGGTCTAAATAGTTTCCTTATATATTATATATATATATATAATATATACCAGTTGTACTTTACCTGTTGTCAGCGAACTTTTCGTGGTAAGTTCTAGGTTATTTAAAAATACCTAATATGCTCATTGTGGATAAGAGGAATACATTTTTGGGAGGTTTTTGTTTAGCTGCATATGACGCAAGCATTATTGGCACATTGTCCCTTCATGTTGGGTTCTTTGAATCTAAGACATAGTTTTCAAACGTCACATATATTATGAGTGATATGAAGTGACTATCACATATGCTGTCTATTTATAGTTTTATATTCTTTTTATTATTGTAGTCCCTCTATTGATTTAAGTTATGGAAATATTTCTTGACTATAAATTAATTATTTAGTATTGCTTTTATTCATTAGTATAGTATTATATATATATATATATCATATACTAACTAAGTAGTAGTTATCTTTATATTATTAAAAATAGGGTCACGTTAAACCTATATATTATATAACCGATTGTCCCTTTTATCTTTTTTATATACTTTTCAGAAGTGATCAACAGTAAATTTGGTACTTTCACGCATAAAAAGGAGTACGGAAGGTAATAAATTTTCTCGATAGATATAGCAATCGCTTAATGATACGAAATATGTTGATATCGTTTTATCTCTCTATATCTTCATTACCATGTGATATTTTATATCAATATATTACTATATATATAATATAACATATTAGACACTTTAGTTTATTATAATATCATGGATATATTATATAATATTATACTTATATTTATATAAATAATTATAATAATATAATATTTATATATATAGATAGATCAATAGCTGTTAACATCTGTCCAGCAATATCCTATAACTCTTTATTCGTTAGCGATTTTCTTAGAGCATCAGTAATTATTTTGAATACATCATTTTAAATATAAAAATAATTAATATAATAATATAAATAATAAATGATAATTAAAATATATATAAATACATTAATAAAATAATATTAATAATTATATAATAATAATGTAATAATAATTAATATATAATAAATATAATAAAATATAATAAATAATAATAATTCTTTTATAGACTAATAGCAGGAATCCATGAGACAGAGTCGAGATTAGGAGTTGCATCGATTAGGATGTCAATAACAGCAGTAATAGTATTTCAGTAGTAGTCATTAAGTTTTAAAAAAAATAGTACGTTTTAGAAGCAGTAGTAGTAGTAGTGTTAGTAGTAGTAGTTAGTAGTATTATGTTATTAAGTAGTAGTAGTAGAAATATCGAGATTATGATTATTATTATTAAGAAATAATATTTCCTTTTATGTTAAAATATATAGATGTTATGGTTTCATAATTGTATACATAGAGGTGAAAACTAGATCTACTCAAACTTCGTTTACTGTTACAAAATACTAACTATATAAAATATTCTTATGGATACGATAGACTACATAATAAATATAAATATATATATTAGATATACTATATAAGTGGATTTAAAAAACTTATTTAATTTTAATATTTATCGTATATCAAGCGACTGTATAAACTTGATCCTATTAAATAACAAATAAAAATGATACATAATTAAGCAAAAATAAGATATTATATATTTAATATATAGTATATCATATTAAATAATTATTTAAGTATTAATAGAGATATATGTATACGAGTTATATAAAATATTTAATAAATATAATAATTACTAATTAAATATATATACTATTTATATATATATTATATATATATATATATATAATATATATTATATAATATATATTATATTATATATATATATATTTAATTAATATATATATATTATTATATATTATTATAATATATATATTACTCCTAAATAATTACCTCCACCAAATAAGGAGTATCTGAGTGAAAGGAAAGGTAGAATAAAGAGTTGAAAGAAGGCGAATTAACACTTTATTGAACAAAGACAATTAACTAATGGTGGATTCCTCTCCAGAACCATAGGTTGATAGAATGTGAGGAGGCCAAGGTGCAGCCAAAGGGTTCGAGCAGTAGGAGTTCATAATGCACAAGCAGAAACATCAACAATGTTGGATTACTGTGCGGAGCGATCGGCGCGGATGGTATTGAGTGATATCTGGGGTCTTAATACGTGGATATGAACTCACCATCTGTATCTATAATATCTAGGATAAGTAACATGGCCTGCCTGACACTGAGTCACTGGCATGCTCTTACGGAATGAGACGTTGAGCAATTGTACCTGAACAGCGTTAGATTTTGATTACCCATATACGTCGTCCTATGCCTTACTGACAGGTTCCAGTGGAGAGGGTCACGTTATGGGGGGGTTAGGATCAAGCTAAATCGGATATCCTGAGACGTTTACAGGATATCCCTAAATGTTCTGATTGAGTTGAGGTTCGGACTATATGCTGGCCTTGCTGGCTACTCCAACGGCGTAATTTGAACTGTCTAACGTAGTCTTTCAACATTGAGAGAGTGAGGTTTGAGTGTGGTATCACTTGCACTTGAGTCATATGAGCATTATATGAATGAATAAGAATTGTCGGGATAGTGGCGTAGGCATTTTATGGCACGACCTATATATGTTTCAGAGAGATGTCTGGATATATCATTAAACGGCTGTATAGAAGTGTCTCAAATCGAAGATATGAAATACTAAGTAGGATACCCCGAAATAAAGCGCTAGCCTCCCAGTCACATATACCCGCCCACGCTCCAAACGGTGGCCCTTAGTCAAGCACAATTTAGCATTTAGAGTAGGCACCTCTCCGTTTGAGTCGTCGGTATATACTTACTAAACAACGTACACCTCACTGTCCACAGGCGATACGAAGACATCTGGACTCGTCCAATATATATATATTTTAAGTTAAGAGCACCTTTCCCCAATCGTCGACGTCCTAATATGGATATAGTTGATTTACTATAGGGAAATGCCATAGTTACGCGCTCCCTTCAATGATGTCTGTGTTGTGCGTGTGGGACCTATGAAACATGATAGCCTCAGTAGGGACGGTAATTAATTAGTTCTCGCTAAGGCCGTCGACGCAACTGACATTGAGTATCATCTTACACACTATATACTACTTAGGTTTTGACCAGTTTCCTCCGACTAGCTGATTTCTTGACTAAAGAATGTCGTTAGTCGTTGGAGTGTGGAGCGCTTCGTAATATTCTCTCTTCTATCAAGACGTATAAATCGGTGGTCTTCCCGAGCGTTGTGTGCGTGCCTAGGGCCACACCCATTGTCTTGAATCGGGAGTGATGTTCTAGTTAGTCGTCAGGGTTTCCTGGTAAACTTTCGGAGTTTGGTCATTTTCCATTACAATTTGGCTCTCGCCTGCTACAGAGTTTCGTTGTGCTGCGCTACCCGAACCGTTGGTACTCTCAGATAGTAGCTCCGGTACTCGTTTCGATCTTTTCTGAGAGCGCATGGAGTGTTGTTAATCTGCAAGCACTGACTCTATTCTTGTAAACCTGTTGACGCATCTATCCTCTCTGTATGTTTTCATATCGCTATGTCTCTTCGTACGTGAATGACCCACGATATTTCGTTCGACTGTATACCGGGTTTTTGACCCACCGACATAACTACCCACCTCAGTCCCAGGTCTTTAGTTAATGCGCTTGTTTAGGTTGTTCTTTAAAATATTTTATATTCTCGCGGTAAAGGCCTCGAAAACTTGCAAGCGAATTCTCTTGAGGGGTTGGGTTCATAGTTACACTGCGGTCGCTGTCGTTTCGTCTTGGTTGCGTTTGAGGTTTTCTGATTTGGCTGGTTTTAGGGTTATATCCACTGTTCCTGCGAGTGGACTTTACCCTAGTAGTTTCGAGCGTTTATTTTCTCGGTACTCTCGTAATTTTATTATATTAATATATTAGGGGTGTATATTATCAGGATGAACCTATAACTTATATAGTTGCCCTATATACTATAATATATACGTTATATATATATCTATATTATAATATTTAGGTTCCATGTTAACCTATTATAGTTATATCCAGTTATGTCATTGTTCTTCATTAATTGGTAGTATATAGTGCAAGTGACTACTATATACCATATATATATTATATATATATATTATATAATATAATATTATAATATATTATATATAATATAGTATATATATATATATATACTTAAGAAACCCCAAAGTTATTTCCATATAGGTATTAATATTACAGTATAAAAGCTTTTGAAATATATCAAGTTTTTAATATATAAGTTATATCACAGCTACTTTGTTACTTTATATATATATATTGTTCAGTTATATACTTACTATATATATATTATTAATTCTATATTTATAGTTCTTAACATATATACTAGGAGTATCTAACTTGACCTATTATCCATTGTTTGTTCTTAATTATTAATATTAAAGGTATAAAGTTATACTATACCTATATATATAATATATATATATGATTATATATATAGTAATATATTATATATATTATATTATGTTCTTTTCAATATATATTAATACTACATAAATTCAAAAGTAATGTTCAATCGATATACTATATATATATAAATAAATTATAATTAGTATAATGTAAATTAAGTAGGCGAAACCTTCAGCCGCATGTAACTGAGAAACTAATAACAATATAACAGGAAAATAAAATAACATTTTTGAATTCAGCAAGTAATTCATCGAAGAAACTTAAAAAATAAAGATTTAATTTTTAATTGTATGTATATTTATTAATAACACCTTAAATATTTGTAAACTCTACACCGGCATTGCGCGCTTTGAAATTGACGTTGAAACGTGCATTAGTTCCTCGAAGGCAACGTGCAAATACCTACTTTCTGTTTTTTTTTCGCTTTGGAGAAAATGTTATATATTTTACGCTTTTTAATATCTCTTTTTAATATCGCACTCTCTCACGAGCAGACGGAGGGACGTCCCCCCCGTCGTTCCCCAGTAGGCCGAGAAACTCCCAGACTCTATCCATCGTTCTTGTTAACCCGTGGGTATATTCGTTAGTTTAAAAAAATCAACATTTGGGGCACCTTTGCTGCCTCACTCGGAGTAAGGCGGCAATCTTTGAATTATCAAAAACTTAAATTTTTTTTCAAAACCATTATTTAACAATTAAATTTTTAAAAAAAAGCGTTATTTTTTTTTTTTTAATTTCCGGGGTAAATAAATATGTAATATTAATAAAATGAATATTTATTTCCGTGTACCTGTTTATACTCGCGCACATGGGACCCAGTTGCTTTTTCCTTTAATATTTAAGTAGTTTTAAATGTGAACCCAGTTACTTGCTTACATATTCGTCAGTTATCTTTTTCTTATATTCATGAGGTATCAGATACGGATACGTGAAATGCCGGTTGTTCTTGCGAGACCTTGATAACGAGCATAGTTGCCATTATACATTGGGGCAATATATATATATAGCGAGTTCCAAATATATATATATTATAATATATTGAGTTTTCCTTAGTTAAATTAGCCTGTACTACATATATCGAGGAATGTCATGATCCTATATTCATATGAGATATATATAATATCATTAATAAATATATATATTATATTATAATATATATATATATATATATAACTAATATATTAATATATATATATATATATTCATATTATATACGTATATATATATATTAATATAATAGTATTATATATATATAAATATTATACACTCTGAGCAAAGGTACCCGGGAAATGTCGCTGACCATTGGCATGCTCTCAATTATTTAATCCTCCAGAGGCTTCTATATACCCCTTAGAATATAATATATATATATATAAGGAGATTAAATAACTATGGCCTAGTATACTACTAAGATATAACTCCAATTACTCACAGCATATGTCATAAGTTCTATATATTAGCTTGCATTGCTCATGCTAGATAGTATAGTAATAAACTTGATCCTACGTTGGCTATTGTTATATATATAACACGTACTCAAAGGCATTACTTATTAATATTATGTATGATAATTACCATATATGTATAAATATGTATATATAATATAAAAAAAACACTATGTGAGATGAGGCCATAGAGGATATTCAAATATCCTCATAGTATGTCAACGATTACATACATAAGGTGAACCTGAATAATATCATTTCATTATCATTATTTAATACTATTCTTTTAGTGTGTTGTAATTTTCAGACTAGTAATGAGTGAAATCGTCTATATGGCTCTGTTAGTACTTTGGGTTACGATTTGTCTATGTAGTAAATCTATTTAGGTGGTTCTCTGTGGCACGATATTCAGGTTTTATCGTCGATATACTGGATCAATCGTATCTTACAATTACTCACATTATTTAAACTCTAATTTTGGTTATCACTCGCATACTAGATATATAAGAGCGATATTTATTATATCTCATACCAAGTTTGCTTGTAGTCATCTTAACATAAAGTCACTCTATGATCCCAATCATGCTGCTTGTTCCTTTATACTTCATTGTATTATCGCGATGTATTTTCTCTACTCTTTATATATTGGGGCGGTATAATTAATCTGAACTCCTGAAAGTAGTATCTTGTTTTCATTGGTGTATTAATCATAATCGAGTCGTGTGTGATCCAACTCCTCTTAGTGATCTTGAATGAATTTCTTCAAACAGATATTGAATCAAAGGCCTATGTATCTGCTTTACCTCTAGATGGAATGCTAGCAATGTATGAGTCTCCGTTCGGTTCTACCCATATGAAATATTTGAAATCGTATACTATTCGGGTTAGGAATAAGAGGTTAGGTACCCCGCTCTATGAAGTAGGAGTTATACCTTTATCATTCGTGACAGTGATCTCTGCCTGTAGCTTAGGTGATGAGTACTCTATCATAGTGAAAGGCAAGCTTGAGCGGAACCACTGCTGTTATCTGAATTAAACTTGTATATAAACAGTCCTCGAAATCTTCATAGCTTAAATTTCATCCAATCAGAGAAGATCCACAAGTATAACAAGTATTGTGGAGTTATTATGCTCCTTGAGGTTTGTTTCTTTAATTAAGGGGGTGCTCCATATAACCGACGTTAGCTCCATACAGATCCAAAGGTCCATATAATATGACCGTACATTTATTCGTGCTATGACCTGCTATGTTGCAAAACGTGCACGGGAAAGCTGCGTTGGATGCATTGCTTCTAATTGGAACAGTATATCTGGCAGAGGAGTCATGTGAACCAGTTACTATGCCCATTTTGCTGGATTTAAAAATCTTCAGGATGGTAGGGATGATGCTTTAATGGCTGGGTTATGTATTTCTAGATAGACTCGTCCATTACCATCACCCTCATTTTTCTACTATTAACAGGCTTATTACTGTTTATATTTTTATTTTTAAAACCATCATAATTGCTGGGGATTTTACTATGATAATTATTCTTGTATCTGCCAAATTTATTATTCCTAGAGTTATTATCGTCATGTTCCCAGCGTTTTATTAAGGTAGACGAATTCTCAAACACGTCAATGACATTTGAGTAATTAGTAAGAGTTTTATCAATTAATGAATTCACAAATTTTGGGCAATTTATTAACTATGAGCGACCTGATCATTTTGAAACTCGCAGTATCAGGGGCAAGGAAATCTAAACCATAAGAACTAAGGTCGTAAGCTAAAGCTTTCACCTTGTTAATATACGATTTCACATCATTTAAATTATTTTCAGGGGGATGGGAAATGGCTAATAACCCAACAATTTTTTTCTACTATAAAATCTTTATCTAGGTATTTTTTTTGAAATATCTAGTGGAATAATGTAATTGGAGCCTTCTGGACTCAAATGTTTGACCATTTCATAGGCTACATCTCCCAGACTTCTTATCAAATGGATAAACTTCTCTTCATTAGAGCAAACTAGATAGCCGTCTATTAGAGATTTAAATTTAGTTAAGAAATGAGAAATGGCTAACTTATCACTTCTTCACTCTCAAACTTTCCTATCTGAATTGGAAGCTCTTTTGCACTCCTAAAAAGATTTAAACTAGATACGATTCTATCCAGTACATTAAAATTAGGGAAAGCAAGAGAGTTTGAAAAGGAAGGCTCAGAGTTCTCGCTTGCAATAGAAGGGGTGCTAGGCTTAGTCAAATTGTCGGATAAAGTTTTCAATCTGTTCCTCCAAATCTAACTTACAATCAAAAGGACTATAACGCTCGCTTATATAAAATTCATCAAGACTTTAAAATTTAATTATTGTTAAGATACTTTTATCCTTCTTCTCCAAAGATTTTAAATAACTTTTTAATTCAGATAATTTATCTTTAATAAATGATGGACTACCGCTAGTTTTTAATCTTGCTTTAATTGCCTCCATCCCTCTTTTTAAGTCTTCCCGTTCCACGACGAGAAGATGATTGCGAAATTGGCATTCTTCCATTTCCAACATAGCGATAAATGTAAAGTGATGACTAAGTGATTATAATCTTTCTCAATAACAACTACGTTACAAGTTAACTTCAAATTCAGGCAACGTACTCCAAGTATCAAAGAAACTTCAATAAGCTGTAAGGTGAGTAATAAAATAAATTTAAATAGTATAAGCTTATTGGAATAATTGAAATAGATGTCCTCGTGTTTTAAATATTCTTGGAAAGATATTGTAAATTCTTTTCAAAATTTCCGAAATGTGTAATAAGAGCAATTAGTGACTGCTGAACCCTAACAGAGGGTTAGTCTACTCAGTTTAAAGTAATAAGGCTAGCCTTATTACTTTAAACTGAGTAGACCAACCCTCTGTTAGGATTCCAGTCACTCTAGGTTTACGGGATTGAGCAGCTCCAACATAATTGCATCCTATTGACACATTTCGAAATATTCTGAACAAGAAATTTTCCAACAATATACTATATATATATATATATATATATATATATATTATATATATATTATGTATATAGTATCACTTTGCTTTAAGGTAATATTATATATATATATATATTTTGCGTAGTTCTCTATATATTATATAAATATATATGGCTTTACTGATGTTATATGGCTTCTGCTGTTGCATGTTCTTGATATTGGGATCACGTAACCACATTTAACTTTATATATTAGTTTATATTATATATACTTTACAATTTTGTAGTGTTATATATATTATTTTTAGGAACTTTGCTGTACAACGTATTTTTCATTGATAATAAATATATTAAAAAAGGAAAGAAAAAGAAGAAAAAAATTTCGGCCAAACTTACCAAAACCCTAGCATGATATCTCGAAAACTACGATACTGTACAAGAAATGCTAAAAATTTCCCTGAAATGAGGCGTATACTATTTTGTTATTGAACATGAACTGTTTTTTCTATTGGGTGTGTTTATACTCGGGTTTGAGCGACAGGGGACAAGAGGGTATACGAGTCCCCTCTCCCGCGCAACCCGGTAAAGCCCGAGAGACCCCCGACTCCTTGCATCTTTGCGGTTCTCATCCAGGGGTATTCTTTTAGTTAAAAAAAATTACACGGAAACGAGACAATGATAAAAAGGAATTTCTGGCAACTCATGCATTTCTTTCTATTTGTAACGCGGAAATATTGTGGCCGAAAGTGGCTTATCGTACATCTTTATAAAAAGTATACTCTATATTTTTTTTATTTATAACATTTTAATTAAAATAACGATTTTTTCTTACTAAAATTTACCACAATTCCAAAATATGTTATTTCTTTCGTGGTACACCACGTACTTTTTTCGATGTCATGTGAGGGCTTTGGTTAGTTTCACTGAAATTTCTTTACCCTGATTTAATTTTATATGTGCATATATTTGTGTGTAAAATAATAGAAACAATAAGAGAAGATAATAGATAATAATATAACTAATTAATATATAATAATAATTAATAATAATAATAAATAATAATAATAATAATAATACATAATAATAATAATAAGCAACGTCACTACGCATCGCTAGAACGGGAGCGTTCAGGCTTGCATAAAAAGAGAGCTACGCTCGCATGAGGATCTTTCCTCACTTCGCTCGCGGTATATATATAATCTAATATATATATATATATATATATATATATTATATATATATACTATAATATAATTAATTTATATATATATCTATATATATATATATATATTATATATATATAATATAATATAATTATATATATATATATGATATATATATAATAATGTCTTTTATTAAACAGGGGGCAAATAAAAAAATTAGTATGCGAAATAGCCCATATAGCACATCTAACGTAAGCGACGTCGTTTACGTTCCCTTTGCGATGTGCGACATCGTATTAGTAACATAATAATTACGTCCCTGGGATGTGGATGTCAGCTCTAAGCGACGTAATGCGAAATCATTGCGAACGTCCTATGCTAAAATGTAGTATTTACGTACTTCTTATTTGCTCGCACCTCCCTGCACGCTGACATCGGAAACAGTTGCATCCCGACGTACTTTACGACCTTATTTGAGTGTAACTTCTTGTGTGTATATATATATATAATATACTATATATATATATATATATATATTATACACACAAAAAAGTTTACATCAAATAGATGTGTAAGCTACGTCAATGTTGCCATGTGTATTCCTGTTGGTAAGGCGTTGCAGGCGCATTTAATTGGGGTTTACGTGTCTGCACGGTCAAAGGACCACCGAGTTTGCCATGGATTCTTTTATATTGGGACGTAATACGGAAAGTTGCCAGCTGGAGACGGGGGGGTGAGGCAGAAGTGGGGGACGCTTGTTCTTTATCGCTTATTATTTAACGTTCCTGTCGGTCAGTCTTGCTTGTTGTGCGTTCCATTCTAGTATTAGTAACAGACTACTCAATTACGCCTGGGAATGTGGAAATGTCCAGCTTCAGCGACTAAAATGGCCGAAATTTGCGACGTCTATGCCTACGTAGTATTTATCAGGTGGTACTGAGTCTGACGTGCGAACTCTCCTTGCCCCGTTACACGAGAAAACTATTGACAATCGACTGTAGCTCTCTACACGTATATGTTCTTTAGTTTGATGTACACCTTTTATTTTTATGTGTGTAATATATATATTATAATATAATATATATTAATATATATAATTTATAATATATATAATATAGTAATATATATATATAATATATAAATATAATTATATATAACTATATATATATTAATAGGGTATATAGATATATTAATATATTTATATATATATATTATAATATATATTATATATATATATATATACCTATATTGTATGATATTAATATATTATATATTATATATATATTTTATAATATTATTAATCATTATATAATAATTTTCCATATATATATATATATATTTACTATTACTATTAGCTTATATCATATTATAGTTTATTATGGCTATATTATGTTTATATATATTCTCTTAATAATTTTTAATAATATATAATAGTATATTTATATCTATAAATATAATTATATATAAATATTATATTGCTTTATATATATTATTTATATTTGTATTTATATATTATATATATATATATATAATATAATATATATATATATTATATATATATATAAATATATAATATATAATATAAGGCACGCTTTACGGGGGAAAGCACAGGAGGCCGGGCCTCCTCTAAAAAAAATAAAATGCACTACCTGCTAAAATAAATTCATTTACTATTTATTACTATTAAAATAATGTTTAAAATGTTATTACAAGAACCGCTTAATTTTACATTAGGATCATTTATTCTCTTGCGATACATTATTTTTCATACGGATCATTGACTGGAGGAATTTGGATTTGTGCCCCAAGAAAGCCTAATTATAATGCTTTCAAAACACTGGTTGTCATGGCAACGTAAAAGAAACGTTTTTTTCTTATTTTGTCTATTTTGAGGACTTTTCCACAACAAAGACTCCTCTCGAAATTTGGCAAGAAATTCAATTTTTTAAAGAAATTAAATAAAAAAAATTATTTATATATATATACTATATTATATATTTATATATATATATATATATAATCATATATACTCGTATATATATATATATATTATTATATATATATACTATATATTATATAATATCGGTTATATAAATATATATATATATATAATAATATATATTTATATATTGAGAGAGAGAGCGAGATGAGAGAGAGAGAGAGAGGCGAGAGAGAGAGAGAGAGAGAGAGAGAGAGAGAGAAGAGAGAGAAAAGAGAGAGAGAGAGAGAGAGAGAGAGAGAAGACGTTATAAAAAATTTAAACTAAAATTTTTTTGACTAATTTTAGGTTTAATTTTGAATCTTTTAATATATCCTTTTCTGTCGTAAACTTAGCAATTTTCAATGGAGAAGGAGGACAAAAATAAACCTTGTAATTTTCGAATAATATATAGAACACGATATACTTATTTACCCTATTTCGTAGTTCATACATTACAATTAAATAAACTCAATTAAATCTTTAAAAAGATGTTACAACATATACAACAGGAAATCATAAACCTTTTCGCTACGAAATGCAGGACACGAGAGCCTTGGAGGCACAGTTTCTTCTTTAAAGGACTTCTACGGGAGGCAAGGTGCTAAAATATATTATCAAACTCAGCTAAAAAAAAAGAAAACTGGACATTATTATCCAGCATCTAGTTCATTAATTCATTTATTTATTTATTTATTTATATATCATACAAATAATTATTTATAAATATTTGAGTTATCCATTCCTACAGTTTTCTTTTAAGCTATATTAATTGGTTTTATTGGTAACTTAGTTTTCTTTCAAAGTCAGATATTAGAATTAAATAATGCAATTATTTTTATCCAGAAATGTGCATTAATAGAACAAGTAAAATGCTTATTTTAATTTTTTTTTTTCTTAAATTAAACAAGCTCTTTATTAGATTTTAGACAGAAAAAAAAACAACTTGTAAAAAAAATTTAAGAATCACGAATATGTGTCTTGAAATTTGCTATCTGTATTTTTGGAGAGGTACGAGCCGTTTAAAATTTATAATTGATTAAAAATAGGGTTATTCAAAGGCGATGATGTCTCTCTTGTTTTGTTTACAATTTTATGGAATTTTTCATTTATTCAATGTAATGTATTCTTTCAGATGACTATTTTCACAAAAAAAAAGAGAATTTTTCATAACTGCCAAATTTGAAGAATATCGTTCCTAATTCTATAATAATAACTCGTGCTTACAGCAGCGAGTCGACACGAGTGGTAGGAGGATCGCTCATGATATATATAAGTATATATATATATCATATAATATATTATATATACCTATTCATATTAGTTAATACAACCTACTACCATAGTTCATGCTATTATATAGCTAATATCAGCTATATATATATATATTATTTTCTCTTATTAAATAGTGTTATATTTATTTAAACATATATATTTTATTATATATGTGATTATATTAGTATATAATAAACGCTAATATCTATATATTAACTATATATATATATATATATAGTGAAATTATAATTATATAGTTATATATATAATATATAGACATTATCTCTTAATCTGCGTGTTGAGAAGTGCCCCCCATGTTTTCTCGGGTTTCACCGAGCCGTCCATCAAGCTGGTTAAAAACATATTTTCGGCTAGCCGTTTCTCTCTCTTTTTCCTTAACATTATGAAATGAGACTTAGAGGATCGCTATATGGTATCTGTGTTGTATTTATTTATGAATATATATATATAATATATATATCTATATATATACTCAATCTACTATATATAGCGTATATATATTTATATATTATATAATATATAATATATACTATAAGATAATAAACTACTATTTACACAGTAAAGAATGTTTCTGTAGATTCTAAAATTTAAATAAGTTTATGATTTGCTTTGAAGACACTATTAATGATTCAATCAACGTTTTCTTTTTAATCTATCTATTAAATCCTTTATTTCATCATGTGTATATAAAGTTATACTAGCTAGAGATTGTAGCGAGTTTAAGCTATGGCTTAATTCGTCATAGCCTTCCTGTTGTACTTGCTGCCGAAAACAATTTATGTAGCTTTGTGAAACCAGGGTGTGTGGATCGGTTTCAACATTTTCCGACTCCACATCCAACTTGAGAAATCACCGACTACAGACTCACGACCATCTTGAAAATTAACCAATATCCGAACTCCGACTCTTAAAATTTCACAAATCCCGGCTCCGACTCATTCTCCCAACTCCAACTCTTAAAATTTCAAAAATCCGACTCTCGGACTCTTTCAGATTTTCAAAATTGGTCGACTTCAACTCCTGATTCTACAGCTCCTTCTCGTGGGACAAACTTTAATCCAGTATGAGACCTTCGATCTTCCGCTAGACTTGTATATATACACCGACCTCCACAACCCGTGAGTGACTAAAAACTCAACGCTAAATTCGATTTCTTTTGTATTTATTTATAATATATATTATATATGTATATATATTATATTTAAATATATATATATATCATATATATAGATATATAAAATTTACATATTATATTAATATATAAATATATATCTATATATATATATACAGAATATATTTATTATATTATAAATATTTAAATATATATATTAAATTACTATATATTTATATATGTATATATATATATAAATATCTAAATGCATAATGTGGAATATATATATATAGATATTAATTATATAATTATAAATTTGGCAACTGTAGTTCTCTTTTAAATTTGACACCTGTGTTTTCAACGGTTTTCATAGGTATAACAGCAATTCGATTTATTTTCCCTAAAAAAGCGATTTTTTAAGAATCTGTTAATCTACAATTATGCAAAATAATTTTCCGTGATAACACATATAATAAATCAGAAAACAACATAATTAAAACAGAAGCACATAATAAACTAATTTTACCAAAAAAAATTGAAATAGCACTGCCAGAGACACTCCAAACTCGCTCTACTGAGCACCTCAAGCCCTGTTTGAAGACCTAATTAAATAATATTTATGAGTGTTCGTAAATGTAACGACATTTGAAAAATAATAGTTAACCTTACATAATAATACATATTTCTGAATGAAAAATCTGTTAATAAAATGACTTTATAACCAACAATAAGATTAAATAAAGATGAATAAAGATTATGAAAAGAGTTGGCAAGAAATTTGGAGAAAAAAGACAGGTGTTTTGTTATTTTTAAAGATATCATCGTTTTTCACTTCTGCCTTTACCTCTAATGCTAGATTTGAATCATCTATGCTATATATATTTATATCGCAAAATACGTTCCATTGAACGAAAAGTAAGTTAAATCGCACATAAGATGTAACAGCAATGTTACATATACGGACGTATGTGTGATGAGACGAGTGCGACGAACATTAACGTCGCTGTGATGTATCTGCAACCATCTGTGCTATATGGGAGTTGGTATTGCTATCTGCGAATTATTTCATTTGAGGGATTGTTTACGAATTTTCTAAATTTTCTACCATTAAGTAAAAAGAAATAGTATAAAGTTTAATCTATAGCAGGTAAATGTCTTTTATGATTAATTTTACATTTATTTATATATTATATATAATTTATATATTAATATATATATTATGTATAAATTAATAGTTAATATATATATATATTATATATATATAATATATTATTATTATCACTTATATTTATATATATATATATATATTATATATATATATATATATTATATATATATATATATATATATTTATATTAATATATATATATATATATATATTTCCAACCTACCCGCGCTCAGAAAGACCACAATCCTGGCATGCGTTAATTGCTATTGCTAGAATCGACCCCAAAATTGGAAGGAGTAAAGAAGGGTGAGTTATCGGCATAGAAGTAGATAGGAAGCGAATTGATAGAGAAGGTCATTAATTAATGAAAATTAGAGAAAGAGTTAAGGATACGAATAGGACAGGACCTTGAGGAAACACACTATTAAGAGATTCAAAGACTGAACGTTGGGCGTTAAAACTCAGCTATAAAACGACAGGAAATGAAGTCAGAGAGAAGGTCATAGAGAAAAGGACAGATACTGTAAGAGGCAAGCTTAGAAATCAAAGCTTTGTGTCAGACTCTGTTGGATTCCATAGAAAAAGATTCACCGAAATGCCGAATATCAGATGATATATATATATATATATATATATATATATATATATATATATATATATATAATATATATATATATATATATATATATATATATATATATATATATATAATATATTTATATAATATATATATTATATATATATAATATATTATATATAGTAAAAGTTACTTAACGGCTACACGTTAATATAGTAAATTAGTAAATGTAATGTATATCAAACGAAAGTTTTTAAAAAAAATGAACATTTTTAGGGGTGAAGATAAAAAGTTTTAAAGTAATTAATTTTGTTTGTATCATGTAGCGAAGTACTTTCTTAAGCTCCTATTCATAGATAAAAAAAATGCGCGCGATACGGTCATAAATTTGGGGGAAGGGAAGAAGTCTAGTGCGGAACTTACTGTTCCACACTTGACTCGGCCCTTTCCATCAAATTACACAGACATCCGCATTACCTTTCCCCAATATTTTGTTTTCAATGTTTTAAGTAAATGGTATTTTGTAAGTAAAATGGTATTTTAAGGCCAACTAAACCTTTTTATATACGTTATGAATTTTTATTGGCCATATTTTGAAAATAAAATTAAAATAAGACATGCATTTTTTTTTTAATTATTATTGTATTTTTTTATCCGATGTGCTTATAAATAGTGTTTTAAAGTTAGTAAACATTAGTAAAAGGGTATTCCTAACCTAACCTAACTTAACGTAACTTAACCTAACCTAACCTAACCTCTTACCTAACCTCATTTCACCCCTAGAAAATCTATTTATGTATCATAGAGGCTACCTGCGAAAAAAATTTTTTGATCCGACCTCCCGTTCCGTGTAGCCGTTAAATAACTTTGTCCTATATATATATTATAATATATAATATATATATATAATATATATATATTATTTTTATAAATACATATATATATAGTATATCTATATATTATATATATATATATATATTGGCGGTCTTCAAAAATGAAGACGTATTATTTTTCCTTCCTTTTTTTCAGCATTTTTTTTTTCTTTTCAAAAACTTTTTCATGAAGAAATTTTAATATTTTATACGCTTTGCTCAACCTGTTAGCAATTCATCAAAATTTCAAAGACGCAAGAGAACACTTTCCCTTTGTTTCTTTGAAGCACAAATATTAATTATAATATGAACAGATAAAAAATATATAAAATGTGCTTTTTTTGTCCTGTCCCCAGGAATTTGTTAATTATGAAAAAAAGAAACAAGCATAGTAACAAGGAAAAATATATTTTTTAAAGTAAAGTAGCCTGATACGTTATTAGTAATAATAATAATAATAATAATAAATAATAATAATAATAAATAAATAATATGAATAATAAGAATAGATAAATAATAATATATAATAATAATAATAATAATAATAATAATAATAATAATAATAATAATAATAATAATAATATCCCTAAGTGGGTTTGAACCCTTACCCTTGAGATGGTAAATCAAAGGGTTCAAACCCACTTAGGGATATTATTTGTGTACAAATATTGATGCGGTTTATGCATTATACTGAAATATATATATATATATATATAATATTTATATAGTAGTATATTATTTTTATTTATATATATATATTTTGTATATATATATATATATTTTATATATTATATATATATAATATATATATATATATATATATATATATTTATATATATATATATATATATATATATATATATATATATGTATATGGTTTTTCGTCGGAGGTAGTGAAGCTGCTGATGAAGACATGTATTGTGACCAGAATTTCCACTGGAGCGGATAAAAAGAAGTAATAATTATAAAACTCTATAGAAAATATTTTAGCATTTTTATGAAATTTAAATTTTTAATCAAAATTATTAATCAAAGAGAAATTATTATTTATGCATAAATGAAGGGGAGGAGCAACAAAATTTCAAATCAAGTTCTTTCGATACACTCAAAATATATAAATTGATAGTTTTTAAAAAATTTAGTTCGTTGGAGGAAGTTCAAAATATCCTAATAAGTGTTTTTTTGCAAATTTTAATAACTAAGAATAAATTCAACTTTTGCAGTGAAATCATATTATTTGCAGCATCTAGTGGAGTTTAAAAATGTCTATTATAAGAAGATTGGATTTTCTAGACAGTCGGATCAAAAGAAGACTCTTTGCATAGTTTTAGGGCGACAGGGCTTAGCAACCCGGTCCTTTACTTTTTTGCTTGTAAAACTCCTGGCCAGCATTGGATCCTTAATGCGCCTAGAAAACTCGAATTCTGGAGAGCTTCTGAGAGAACGAAATTTTAGAGCCAAAATGGAAGAAGACTTGCTGTTTCAAACTGAAAGGGTAAACTCCTACCTGAGTGTATAACTCAAGACTAGCATTGGAAACCTTTGCGCCGAGAAATAGTTTTCTAGAGTATTCTTGATTAAGAGTTTCTGGCCAGAAGAAAGAACATGCTATCTAACTGACAGGGCGAAAGCCCTACTTGGGAAATGGTAAATGACGCACATAAAAGTAATTTTAAATTAAATAATAAATATATATATAGATATATATAATACTATATATATATATATATATATATATATATATAGTATATTATATATTATATAATATATATATATATATTATATATTATATATATATATATAAATATATATATATTATATATATATATATATATATATATATATATATATATATATATATATATAATATTATTATATTATATAATATATATTATATATATATATATATATATATATTATATATAATATATATATATTATATATATATATATAATATATATATATATAATAAAATAAATAAATATATATATATATATATATATATATATATATATATATATATATAGCGGAGTGATGCAGGGATGTGTTATGTCTACATGTCTTTTAATTTGTATATGGAGGAAGTGATGGAGAATGGTAGGGTGCAGGGTGCCTTGATGATTTGATTTTGTGTAGTGAATTTCAGAAAATTGGTAAAGATGTATTTTTATTTTGTTATTTTTTTGTTTCTTTTATTTACAGTTTTCTCCAATGTTCAGGGGCAGAGCACTATTCAAGGAAAGGGTGTTTAAATATTAAAAAGTCGTTACGTAAAGCATATTACGCAGATGAGCACCGACGTACTCCTTAAAGTGAGGGAGATTAAATTCAGCAGGAAACACAGAAGATATAAGAGAATTCTACAGAACAGATGTGGCTGCAAAGAAGGAAGCACCACAAGGAACAAGCCTGGAGTTGCTAATGTCTACATAAGGCTCGTGTGCAGACACTGCACCAATTTTTTTACGAGGGCGTCGTAAAGGTGGTGGTACTCGAGTTGTTAGCTCCCTCGAGCACTTGCCACTGTGGTGACTATAGATAAAAGGACAAAGCTCCAACATCGCCTCGCAAAGATAGAGCGTCAAGCGAATTGGGAAGAATGGGTGAAACCAGAGCCTCCCCAGATATGAGAGCAGAGCTCCATACACAGGTGGATGAGACTCTTCCATTTTTGGAGTAACTGAGAAGAGGAAAAAAGTCCTGCAGTCTAAACAGAATTCCTAGCTTCTTTGAGGCCTCCTATCAACGATTGTGATGTGAGGTATCAAAGACATTATATTTGTTTATGTAAAGGCCAAGAATGTTTATATTATTAATTATCAATAGGATGGACGAGAAACTAATCGAAAAAGATAGGAAAGTTAGAAGGTGTCTTAGGGAGGGAGATATATAAAAGTTGGGTTTTTAAAGAATTGAATTTCACAAGGTTGTGACTGTCCCACTGGTAAATTTTATCCAGATCAGCGAGAATGGAATCGGAAAGATTAAAACGAGAGACAATTCTGGAAATAAAAGAGGAATCAGATTTGAAATGAGTTAAAGAATGGAGGGTCTAGTCATCGTCATATGAATGGATAGAGTTGGATGAGCAGTTGGGATCATTAATGAAAAGCATGAATAGAGTAGGAGATAAAACAGAACAATGAGAAACACCACTATTGACAATGGAGGGAAGAAGGAGTCACCCCATCAGTAAGTATGGCAGGGTGTGTAAATGAGGGGTTTGAAAGTAAATGCAGATAAGAACAAGGTGATTGTGGTAGGTGAGGAGAGTCTGTAGTGTGAAATCATCATATTGGATGGTAGGCAACTAGAACCAAGCATCGGAGTTTAAATATTTTGGATATATTCGTAATGTTGAATGAAAAGGGAACGTATGAAGCTGAGTGTAGTATTAAAGTTGTGTGAGGGGAAGGTGGCTGGAGCAATTTGGTGAATGCGAAGGACTAAGTTTTGAGAGCACTTGAGTTATTTATAGAAGTGAAACTATGGTGTGGTATAAGAGGTATAGATCCAAGGTGCCGTCTGTCAGATTGATTATCTGCCTGAAATTCGAGTTGCAGGAGCTCTCCTTAAAGAAGGATTTCCAAAACTTTTCGAGTACTTTAAATTTGCTATCTGCTGTGCTTGTTCTGAATATTGGACACCGTAACCCCTCCATACCTGTTTCTTCATATGGGGTTATTTGACCCAGTTGCTTGTTCTTTACATTGAGGTCACTTGACCCAGCTGCTGGTTTTTTTTTCTTTATATTTTCAGTTTCTTGTTTTTTATATGGGGTCTCGTGACCCTAGTTGCTTCTTTATATTGGGTTCATGTTACCCAGTTGCTTGTTGTTCATATTGGGGTTAGGTGACCGCCAGTTGCTGGTTCTTTATTTGGGTGAAGTGACCCCGCTTGCTTTTCTTTTTATATCAGTCTCACTTGTCTTTACATAGAGCACTTGACTCCATTGTTGTTCTTTATTAATGGGGTTACCTAACCAGTTGCCTTTTCTTTATAATAGGGTCACGTAAACCCAGTTGCTTTTTCTTTATATTAGGCGTCTGTGAACCAGTTACTTGCTTTCATATTGTCATTTCTTTTTCTTACAATTGTTATCCCCCACTGAACTTGTTGTTGTTCTTAATGCAGTTGCTAGATACATTGTTGAAATATATATAAATATATATATATATATATATAATATTATATTATATAAATATATATATATATAATATAATTATATATATATATATATATACTATAATATATATATATATATATTATATATTATATATATATATATATATATATGTTGTGGTGTGTGTGTTTGTGTTGTGCGGTGTGTGGATTGAGTAACGTAGCAAATTTTTAAAACATTTATTTAACATATAATAAAAAATTTTTTGTTTTTGTGTTCTTTTAAAATTGAAATTTTTTAAGTCAAAAAATATTTTTTAGGTTAAAAAAAAACTAAATATCACAAACTTTTGACCCTTACACCGTTGGGATACTTTTTAAATTTTTTTATTTTTTTCTCGTTAACATTAGTTTAGTTATACTGTTAGTATACGATCGCTTGTTGTGTGTGTGTGTTTGGTGTGTGTGTGTGTGTGTTGGATTGAGTAAACGTGTAAATTTTTTAAAAACTAATTAGAGCTTGTGTGCGTTTGGTTTGTGGAGGGGACTGATCGAATGACAGGGTCGAAGTAATGTTGGGGTGGGCGAGGCGGGGGTTTTCTTTGACTTTGCAACGATTCGCGGCCTGCGTGTAATCACGAATCTGTGGCAATATCCACCTCTCTAACTCTCAACCTAACATTTTTATTACTGTCTGAGAAACACACGGCCAGGGGATCTCTTTTTTTTCAAATAAACTTAATATCTCTAACTATAATCTATTTTTTTTCTATAATTTCGGTCTAAATGGTGGTGTCTGTGGCTATATAAACATGAGGAACACTCCTTTAAACCACGTCTCGAAGAATCTTGAATTCGTCCTTCCTAATTCGGATGTTCTGGTGGCTAAAAATCTTTCTCCCCTACCTACTATCATTACTTGTGTTCTGGTAATCTGACTGCTCCTATGAACAAATTTTCCAAATTTTTTTTGAACTATCTTTACCTTACTTCTCATGGAGACTGTTACTTCTCTTCCCATCCAAATGGCGAGATCTCTATTCTAGGGGATTTTCAACGTAAACAACAACACACCCACCACACTGAGTGGTTGGGCTCGTCTCACACTGAATCGGCAGCGGCGGGGAGGAGGCCAAAAACATTCAGTATTCTCAAGATCTGGACCAGTTAATTAAGGAACCTACACATTTCCAGATCGTTCTAACACCAATTCTAATAACGCTTGATGATTATTTTCATACAAACAAACCACTAAACTCATGAATTACTTTCCTTCTCGTTTTAAATTACAATGACCATTTCTTCTCCTATGGTAACTCGACACAATCTTGAGATCTTAATTATAACACTTTCTCTAGAGTAGTTCCACCATGCCCTAAACGTAATTTCTGCTGGCACTCTGTTATTCGGGGGGCTAATTGTTGGGAATTGCGTATTGCGTTGTTTTTTTGCTAACTACTTCTTGTTGAATGAATCCTGCTATTGACGCCGGGGATGCCCTTCGGTCACGCTCGAAGGTGGGGGGGGCGATCACCGATGGGATGATGCAGGTTCATTCCAGTCTTTCAAAGCTAAATCCTTTTTCCTCTCATCCTTCTCTCTCTTTCTCCTTCTCTCACCCAATCCATGTGTTCGATGGAGCTTGTTCTGGCGCCATTAAGGAGAGAGACATTTGCGTATCGGCAATCGGAAAAACTCCTATCACATTTCTATCATATCCATACTACTCCTATATAACTCAATTTCATTCTGCTTCGGGAATCGTTGCAGGTAACCTAATAAAAAAAATAATTTTGAAATTGACCTAGATGGAAGGGGGGTTGAATAGAAGATAAAACACATCAAAACTGAAAAGAAGGTAGCGGGACAAAGAACAAAACTCCATCGCGCGGGGAGTTCGCTGAGTGCTTGGTTTTCTCTTATAAAACGGAAATAAAATCTGGCCCTCCTTGCACAAAAACACTCTAAACGAAACTTTTTGTAACCTCTGCCTGTCTCCCTCCACTCTCAATCTGCCTTTTTCTTCCATCTCCCCTTCATTCGCTTTTCTGGACGGGGTTCTGGTGCTGAACTCCTCTGAAAGGCCAATCATCTTCGGCCTCCTCCTTTTTCATCTAATTTTCCCAGACCCTGGACGAATTTTTGCATCTACCCCTAATACTCCTCCTCTCAAGTGTCCCCATGTCCTTACCTGTGAATTACACATGTCCGTGTGCATGGGATCCTAAGGTCTATGAACGTCAAGAAAGCTAGTGGCTCGGATGGCATTCCTCCCCCGTGTTCTGAGGGAGTGTGGCTTCTGAGCTGGCGCCTGTCCTCGTTTCACTTACTTCTATGTCTTAATACTCCATCTTTTCCTCGTGCTGGAACGGGCACATGTCCAGCCGATCCCAGAAAAAAGGTAGGCCGCTCTGATCCTTCTATTGCTATCGCCCTATTGCTGTCTACTTATATTTTTTTTAAAATCTTTGAAACTACCCTTAACTCTCATTTCCGAGATCATCTGGAGTCTCATTCCGTTCTTTCATATCATCAGTATGACTTTTGACGCTCGAGGTCACCTAGTGAACATACCTTTCTATATCAACTGATTTATGGTCTTTCCTGCCTTAAAGGAGACCATGGGGAGTACATTGCGTTGGATGGCGCTTTGCATATATTCCAAAGCTTTTGACGGCGGGTTTTGGCCACGCGTCACTGCTCTCGTAAGCCGCCTTTCCTTTGGGTTTTCCTCCTTCTCTTTGTTGCTTTACTATTGTCTAGTTTTCTCTCCGATCGCTTCATATCAGCACTCGTTTGATGGAGCGACCTCTTCCTCTTTCCTGTTAATTGTGGTGTTCCGCAAGGTTCCGTTCTAATCTCCAACATTTCTTCCTTACTTTCATCAAGATCTCCTCATGCTGTACTTCCAACTTGTTCACTCTTATGCGATGACATAAAACCCTCCAACTCTTCCATACTTCACTTCAATCTGCTCCCCGCCTCTTTGCTTCTAGAGTTGCCTTCGATTCTATTCTTGCTGATTCTTATCCTCCTTGTCGAGTCTGGATGGGATTTTCCGGTGTTGGTCAACTTAGCATACTTGTAAAATTACACTTCTTAAAAACCAATCTTCTCTACTCTCCTTCTCAAAGACACCTCCAACTTTCCTATTGTCCTTCGACGCTCTAACGTCTCTCCTGCGAATAACATAAACATTCTTGGTCTTAACATAAACAATAAATTGGTTTGGAAAATCCCAAATATGAACGGTTGCTAGGGCTGGCCCAAAGAAACTGGGAGTTCCGTTCGGGTTGCGGGAATTTTTTTCCTCCGCACAGCTGCTCCAGTTATATACAAGGGCCTCATCCGCCCTGTATGGAGTACTGTTTCCACCGTTCCCACATTTGGGGGGGCTCCGGCCCCAGTTCTATTAGGATAGGGTTGAGTTCTAAAGCTAAGACTAATAAACTGTCC
>JABUQX010096397.1:0-2500 GCA_015478945.1 Trachelipus rathkii
GTAAGGTGCGTCAATGCCCCGGAACAGAAAAGTACGAGAAGAATATGACACAAGTCGAAAAGAAAAAGCCCAGCCTTACCGCCCCTTTATACCTATTAGTGAGAACTTGTTCCAGTTGCTCACTATCCAACGAAACTTCATATCGCGGAACTTTCCTCACTCACACCATAACCTTACTCTTATCTACGTTAACTTCAAACGCCCTCCTTTTACACACCCTGCCAAATCCATCTACCAAATAATCTTTGTCAAAACTCTTTTCAGATTTCGCCACCAACCCAAGATCATACGCCAAATAATGGTAGGGCATCCTTTCACTTCTCTCCATTCTATATCACCCTAACACCTTCCCCTGCTATTCCACCTCCTAATCTTCATAATCCTATCCATATATAAATTGAATAATCCCAAGGAGACAGAATAACGCATCACTGCCACACTTCAACTAACAATATTAAACCAATCAATTTCAGACTCCATTTATCTTACACACGTTTCACTATCGTCAAACATACTTTTGATTCATTCAGAAGCCTACCACCAACACCATATATCTCTACACTTCCACAGAGCTTCCCTATTAATCTTATCATTCGCCTGTTGCAATAAAAAAAAACTAAATACAATTAATTCTTCTTCTCTCTCATTTTCTCCAATCATTTGTTTCAAATGTAAAGATTTGATCTACACATCCTCAACCTCCAAACACACCTTGTTCTTCACCAATCAGTCCTTCGTCACTCGACGCACTCTTTTGAAAAAAATACCAGCATATATTCTTAACTACAACACTCAATAAACTAAATTCCCCTATAATTCCTACAGTTACCCTTATTAGAGGGTACTATTACTGCTCCTCCAATCCCTCAAAACTATATCCACCCCTCCATAAAAAGCTTTGTTACACAACTTCCAAATCCACTCAATCACCATCTCTCCTCAGTTCTTGATCATTTCCACCCAGTAAATTTCATCTATACCTGAGATTTACCATTCTTCCAACTTTCCTCACTCCTACCAATACTTCTCCTTACTAATGACGTCATCCCCAAAATACCTATTCGTTCTTACCATCAAGCTCACACATATTCACTATCACCTCTTCTTACTGCCAAATGTAATGCCATATTTTTCGAAGTGTTCCTACACACTCTCCTCACATTCCCATTTCTCAAAGTTACGAAAAGGGCACCACTCTTATTGCATTATTCTATGGCAGATTCCCCTTAATTCTCATTCTTAACCTTTCGCGCTTCCTTCCAGAAGAGCTTCCTATTCCCTTGTAGGTGTGTACCGATAGTATCGGTATTGGTTAATATGGCCGATACTTCTTACTTTTTTGGTGAAGAATTATGTGAGAAACTTTTAGATTCAATAATAAATGCTAGTTTCAATGATATAAAAGGTTCTAATAAGGAATTTCCTGAAACTAGTTGAATCCCCAATAAGAATGGCATCTCCGACGGTGAACCACTTTTAGAATGCATTTAAATATTATAACCGAGGAGCTTGCTCACGTGACAAAAAAAAAAAAGATTCACAGATGTGGAAGCCGCCTTATCAGCAACCCCTGGCAATAGCACTGATAGTGACGATGGTGACTTTTCAGCAAATAAACCTTACTGAAGATGAAGAGAATTTGGATATGTTAGACTTTTGATAAGTTCATGGCGAAATTGCATGACATTTCAATTCACCTTCAAGGAATCACACCAAGGAACCTCATCGAAAAATTTGAAGAGACAGTCATCAAGGAGCAAAGATAATTCAAATTTGCAATCTGTGAAAGAGGAGATGAGGCTCTACGAAAATATGAGATGCTGCCTACAGAAAAGAATCCTTTCATGTGGCGGCATGAAAATGGGCCAAGGTTTCCATTATTATCAGTGCTTGCAAGGAATATTTATCAGCCCCTCCGTTATCAGTCGACAGCGAGCGTATTTTTAGTGTAGGTCGGAATGAAAACACCCAAAAAGGGACCAGGCTATCGCCAGATACTAGTGAAAGCTTAATGTTCTTGCATCACAATTTGAGAATTTTAGAATTTGAGTATTGGTTGTACAGGGAATGCAATCCTGAGTTGCCTAGAAATACACAAATGTTCTATCTTATTACTGTGTATTTATTATCGGTATCGGTGTCGGCACCTAAAAAAATAGAGTACCGGTATCGGCCTCTTTTCTGGTATCGGTACATCTCTATTCCCTTGTAAGTCGCCATTCATCCTCCTCTCAAACTGTTCATTTATATCTTTTTTCCAAGTGCGTTTACATCTTTTAGTATTCACTTTTTCCTCCTTATGTAATTTCAAATATTTTTTTTTCGAAATCTCATCATTGGCTTTTAGTACATTCAGCCAAGCTTTTTTTTTTTTACTTTTAACCGCTTGCATCACCTCTTCATTCCACCAGTCACTGTTAACATTCTCACTTTCTACTTTAGCACTTCCCCATACTTCTTTTGCACTACTAACAACTGCTTCCTTCATTTTCTTCCAGAT
>JABUQX010096397.1:10000-12500 GCA_015478945.1 Trachelipus rathkii
AGGAGTGAATGGCGGGGTTTTGTATAGGTATGGTTGTGGCCCACCTGGGCCAGGGGATGAACCCTTACATTGACGATTTACCATAGTGAGGGTCCGTCGCGGTCCCATGAAGCTCTAGGGTGGATTTTCTGTCTGTGACGAGTTCTCACTAATTAATGGTAAAGAGGGGGCGGTAAGGCAGGGCTTTTCGACTTTTGTCATATTCTTCTTCTACTGCTTTTCTTTTCCGACTCATGACACGCACCTTACCCCCAGTCCTGGGGCAAAGAGGAAGATAAAGAAAGAAAGAAAGAGAATATATATATATATATATATATATATATATATATATATATATATATATATATATATATATATATATATATATATATATATATATATATATATATATATATATATATATATATATATATATATATATATATATATATATATAAAAATATATATTTATATATATATATATATATATATATATAACATTTTTTTGTTAAGCAATTATATACAATCCATAAATAGAGGAAAGTGTCTGATTAAAATTACAAATACCCTCTAAATGTGTCTAAGGAGTTCAGGCGGCGACGTGATAAAATTTCAACTTCAAACAGTGATTCAGGTTCTGATGATTCCTGAAGCAAAAGAGATCCTTCAGATGAAGTTTCTGTGACCTGTATGAAAGAAAAAAAAGAGAGAGAATTTTAAAATAAGTCAAGCAATACACCCATAATAATAGTTTTTGAAAATGAAAATGCAATGAAAGAAACTTTATAATATAATCCCTTAGTAATGACTATAACTATGCAGTTAATGAATCCATTGTCATAAATGACTAAGTTGGTAAAACTCTAAAATAAAGCAAGATGTACTGACTACAGAAAAATGCACTCAGCAACACTTCTTTTACATACCATGCTACACAGACTGTACTTTATTCACTCTTTTCTATTACAACCATCAAAATCTTGAAACGACATGTAGCCATGGTGTTCTTCGGATGACATTCAAACCTTCCCATCCACACTTTTCTATATCATCACTTAAGAAATTGAAGCCTTTGATGGTGGGGTTGGCACTATCAAAATGCTCTGATGCATGGTCTTCTTTTATTTTTTTTAGCAACATATATTGCAATTTCCATTGTAACATATACTTGCAATTGTATATTGTAATTGTACTGAATTTCTATTGTATTTTTCATTTTATTGAACACCATTTATCTTACTTTAGGTCCTACCACTTGTTCTTAATAGAAATTCAGGTGTTTGAGAAAAAAAAAAAAAAAAACCCGCTGTACCCTCTTACTGTCTCTATCGTCAATTACAGTTCAAAGATGGTTTTATCGCATATGTATGAGACGCCATTGTCCGTTCCTTTGCTGATGACTTGGAATCTATCAAATTTCTACTCTATCTATATATCTTTGGCTCTTTTAACAATATACAACAAAATTCAACTATTCTGTTTTATTATGTTTACTTATCATCTAAGCTCCAAATTGGAGCCCATTTTATTGTCTTCTCCTATCTCTAATGTTTCATGGAAAGATCGTATTTAAATGTGAGTTACTTTGAAAATCAATTTACAAGTTCCACTCTATAACAGATCACCACTCGATTTCAAATCTCAGAAACTAATGTATAAATAAAATTTGAAACTCTGATGTGCCCCAAGTGGGCAAAAGTTGCCAATAACTGGATTTCTTTTAATGATTAATTACTATTCAATATCAACTGTAATTTAAACCACCATTAAAATTGTTACAGACTTTGCTAGTAGAATACATGAAAGAATTTTCAGCAGTAGTTTGGGTTCAGATAAAAGATGACTGATAAAAGAATGAGTATTGCAGTTAACTTTGGGTTCAGAAGGCTGGCCAAATAAAGGATGAGACGTAAAAGCGAGTCAAGCAACCTTTTCTCAAAGGAGATATGGAACTCAAGAGTTTGGAAGACCGATTTGACAGAAAAGGAGAGTGATAGAACAGTTAGATGGCAAGGAAGAATTTGAGAGTTGATAAGGCAAAAAAGCTGTTGATTCCGCCTTTCAAGAATAGTAAGTAATAAATGCAACCACCCAAGACTTCGATGCATACTTTACACAATAACAAATGACACTCATATACACACTGCATATGCACAGTAACCAGAAATGTAAACAATCTAGTGACTCTCATCAAAGTTAAAATTTCAAAATAATAAAATTTTTCCTTTCGTTAGAAAGTAGTAAATTTACTACTGATTACTCAATTCTTAACTTCTATATATATTTGTTAAAAATGAATCAGTTAAAAATACAATAATCTGTTAGTAAGAGAAAGTAGTATACAAGGAACTTTAAAATAATTTTTTAGAGCACAACAAACTTAATGTCTTAATAAATTTATTCTCTACGAGATAATGATGAAACTTACATTTTCAAGCTTCTACTGAATATCTTGATACAATCTCCCTTCCTCCATTTTAAAATGAAGAAATTTTGGCTGCTAAGACAAACACATACAGAA